>JAHBMJ010005810.1:0-42500 GCA_018398765.1 Chromera velia | reverse complement strand
CGAGAAGAGCGAATATCTGCTCGGTCGGCTCGTTCGTTCGTTCGCAAACTCAAGACATAGACTCGCACAGAACTGTGAAGGACATCCGGAACAGATAAAAGGGCCCCCTTCTCGCCTCCTCTTGATGCAATTTTTTTTTTCTGTTCTGCTCCTCTTTCCTCATGGATTCTTTTAATTCTCAGGGCCCCCACCTGCATGGAGGTCGCCGGCGTTGTCCACAATTTGTTGTTGGTCACGATGTCGTAGTTCTTTTTGTCCTTGAAGGTCACTCCTGCATGCAGCAATGTGTAATTTATGGACAGTCACATACATGGATGGATGGATGGATGGATGGAACGATGAGTGAAAGGAAAGATTAACTCCAGCATTGTGACACATCATGAAAGGTAGCGAGGCAGCCGTTTCTTGGTCCACTCCTTGCTACATATCGTTTTTGTTGTTGGAGAGAAGCAAGTCTGAGAAGTAGTTGAACAAAAGAGAAGGGACAGAAGGAAGAAGAAAGGGATACAAAGCAAAGAAACACTTTCTTCCTCTTCAGAAAGGGCACGTGGAGCCTTTCTTTTGACGACAGCTTCTTCACTCATCCCCCTGATCCTATTCTCTTCTCTTCTCCTCTTCTCGCCTCTCTTCTCCCGCCCGCCCCAGCGTACCTGCGGGCGGTTTCCTCATGTCCTCCCTGTAGACCTCCGACTGCCTTCTGCCCTCTCTCTCCTTCGCCCTCTTAAAGTCCATTCCATACCCGTATCCGACCTGGACAAGGAAGGAAAGTACACAAATACAGAAACATTTATCCATGCATGCACCACGGATACACTCAGAACGTCTCTTCCATCCATGTTCGTGTCCAGCGTGGAAAAGGAAAAAACCTAACGGAAAGGAAGTAAAGGAGGCAAGATGGACTTCATGACGCAGAGAAGCAGCGGAAAGACGAGGACTGTCATCCTAGTGTGTATTTTAAAAGAAGGGGGCGACAAGGGATAGAAGACCCACCATCGTTGCCGTAGGGGGCAGTGTGTCGAATTCTGGGCGTGGATAAACAGACGGGTTGTGTTGAGGCAGACCTGCATGCATCCATCAAATCACTCATTCAGTGTTTCGTCTGTCTGTTTCTTCATGCTTCAGCATTTTTGCAATTCAGCCAATCCTTCAGCCAGATGTGTGATTGTTTATCAAATGAGCAGTCCAGGATCTGAGTCATCCGTCCCCGTCCAACCTTTTGGGTGCTCATGAGACCCCGGCTGGATGCCACAAACAGAACCAGGCGAGGACATGGATACCGATCCGTTTCTTCTCTCTTCTTCTTTCCTGTCTCTGGTCATGACACCTGCACACCCAAGAAGACCCCCAAAAGAGAGCACGCATAACACACCTGCAGGCCTGGAAGTCAAGCTTCCTGCGTCTGCCCCCGCTCCCCCCTCCATTCTGTTCCTGTAGAGCCGGGTGAAGTCCAGAGAGTCATGTACCCCAATGATGTCCCCACGGCTGTTGCGGGGACGTTGCAGGGGGGACCCTGCACAACATGCACACATACGCACAGGCATACAAGCAATGCGGATGCTGTGTGATTAATCAATCAGAGACGTGGGACACAACAGGAAAGAACGTGTCACAAACAGAACTGACGACAGTCCGTCCTCGACTAAAGACATCCAAATAGAAGGTAACGTGAGGGAGCTCCGAAGGACAGGGCTTGCAACAGAAAATCGGACGCTTTACAAGGCCCGCAAGAAGACCATGCATTCTTCTCGATCGCTTCTTTTCGTTATCACATGAGCTTTCTCATGTCCCACCTGCTGCTTTTCTCCTTTGTAACTCTGCCATTCTGTCCGCCTCCTCCTGTATCTCCCTTTGCTTTTGAGAGTGCCGCAAGGACGTCGCCACCGTTCCCCCTGCCAGAGCTCCCTTCGGCGCGTAGTTGTCGAACGACGGTCTGAGGGTCCCCGTGGGAAAATCGGGGGGGAGTTGGCCTGCTGGCTGGTATGCTGTGGCCTTGCCTGCATGTTTTATGAGAAAAGAAAAAAGGAGCATGAAGCCTACAAGGGAACGTTTTTCAACGCTTGGAGGAAGCCCCTTGTTGCCCAGAAAACGCTTGGAGTCTCTTTCGATGTCCAGACCACCCAGCCCCTTCAGTCACGTTCCCCCATTTATTTTTTCACTGTCTGCTTCGCAATGCAATAATGCGTGGGCGGTTTGTATTTATAATCGACCCGAAGCACCGTGTGTGCAAGATATTATACATGAATGAGTCAGCTTAATTCAGCTTGTTCCTCGCTTGTTCGTTCGTTGAAAGATGAAACACACAGACCTGCAGGAGGCAACCTCGACTTTTCCTTCCCTCTGTCCTCCTCCGAAACGAAGGGCGAGTATCTGTTTGGCTGTGTCCAGTCTTTCTGCTTGGTGAACGTGTGGGGATACTGTGTGTGTGATAAGATGTTCCACATGTGGAGAGGCCTGCCGTCCTCATCTCTATTCACCTCCGTGTTCTTGCCTGCAGAAATGAATGCATACCATCACATGAATGCACGTCCTATGCGATGCCTGTGGGGTCTCTCAGTGTTTCTAGATTGCCCCGCAAATGTGCTTTTTGATCACACGTAGCTCATACAAGAGTACACGACTTAGAACAAAAGAGGTTCTCAGAGACACGACCAAACTTTCCACCTGACCGAGTAACGGACTGGGAGATAGGCAGGTGGGCAGGGAGGTAGACAGACAAGCAGACATGTGGGCAGACAGACAATCAGGTACACAGACGCACAGGCAGCCAGAGAGAAAGACGATATCGTCTTTTCTTTCCCTTTTTCTCTTTCTTCGTTTTCCCCTGTTTTTCTTTCTTCTTTTGGCGCGCTCTCTCAGTGGGCAGACGGGCAGACAGACAGACAGACAGACAAACGAACAGACAGACAGACAGACAGACAAACAGACAAACAGACAGACAGACAGACAGACAGACGCACAGACAGACAGACAGACAGACGGACGGACGGACGGACGGACGGACAGACAGACAGACAGACAGACAGAAAGACAGACAGACAGTCAGACAGAAAGACAGACAGACAGACAGACAGACAGAAAGACAGACAGACAGACAGACAGACAGACAGACGAACAGACAAACAGACAGGCAGGCAGGAAGGCAAGAAGGCATACATGGAAGGAGTCAGGATGGGGGGTAGACGGGAAGATAGGCTGTTCGTGGCCCTAAAAAGGCACACTGAAGCACACAGATTGAGACACAGAAAATGGAAGGCTGATGGACTCATGACTTACCCACGAGCAAGCATGCACGACTGGTCAGTGTCCGACTGCACGTCACTCACCACTCGATTGCAATGCTCTACTGACACGCTGCTTGCATCAACAGTGCGCAACTGACCGGCAGGCTGTTTCTGGTCGAAGGTCTCCTTCAGAGATCTGTATGCAGTCAGCATCTTCGGCTGGCAAGGAAGGGATGGAGGGATGGAGTAGCAAACAAGTGAGGGACCAGAGTTGTGATTGGATTCTCAATCTGCAGCCGTACTCGTGCAGTGGCTGTTGCTACAGCGATTTGTGATCTGTAGTTGGGAGCTGAAACGCGTCGATGGTGTGACAGTTGGTGACTCGTAGCTGCCTTTGGGTGTGGGTCAGTCGCTCTGACGGTCAGTCAGTTTGTCAGTCTGACACGCAGGAGTCAGTCTGTATGTCTGAATCCAGCGTCTTGATCAGTCGTTGGGTGCAGGGCTCTGCTCTGTTTGGCTTGAACTTGCTGCTGCACACGTTTTGTCTGTTCTTCTTCCCTACGTAGCTGCAATGTCCGCCTTGAGCAGTAGGGGTCTTTCTCCCCACTTTCTGAACGTCACACCAAACAGTCACGCCAGTATATATATATATATATATATTATATATATGTAAATGTGTGATTTTTTTTCTTTAATCCGAAATATATGTTCCGAACTTAATTTTTTTTTTTATTGATTACTTAATTAAATTGCGATACAGACGACTTTTTCTTTCTGTATCGGTCAGATCGATTGTTCAATTAATTGTGCATGTATTAAACTATATTAATATTAATAAAATCCTTGTGCGACCTCGTCATACAGACAAAAGATGAGAACAGCGATTGTGTCTAGTTCCACTGTCCAATTTCTGCATGACTGATCGAGCTCACGCCTTTACATGCATGACCACAGAAGCAACTACGCACACGCACGTTTGCATACCACCAAAGTGCAGAGATTGAAAGATGGGTCGATCGGCAGTGAGAGACAAAAAGCCACACAGAGCGTCGTGGTGCCTTTCAACGTACAGGCAGATCTAAAGTTGTAACCGGTGCCTGCCAGAGCACTTATCTCCTCGGCCCCTTTTTTCCTTCTTCCATTCATTTTTTTAGGTCCCAAGAGGAGAAGGAGGTTGAGGACATCACAAAACAAACCCAACAACCAACCAACGGAAGAAACAGGTATTAGAGTGAATACAGAGGTCGAGCGACCAACCACTCGGCCTCTTCACTCCTCAGGATGACGAATGGTTCTCAAAGAGAGGCTGCCGGGGCAGAGAAGCCCCAGGCCCCCTCCCTGGACCTATCCCTTCGATTTCGAAATGCAAAGAGCCAGACAGGGCCAGGCAACGCCCTTCTTCACAAACCCTCCAATGCAGCAGCACCCACTACAGCCAGTCACAATGATGCCATCAATTTTCAACTGTCCATGGTCAACGCAGTCACAGGTAGCAGCGAGGACACGATGCTCTTCAAACGCTATCTTGTGGACAACCACATGCGGTGCTTTGACGTCTTTTCACGTTCCTTCATGACAGAGGTGACCAACCTGTTCAACAAACAGCAGTCCGCACTCTTGAGAGGAACACTCTCATGGGCAGAGAGTAAGAAGATGTTTGTCGAAATGTTTGAGGTCATCCGTGATCCTCTCACAAAGTTTACTCTCGACTTGAGAGAAGAGCACTCGAGAATGATTAACGAAATGGCAGTCAACCATTACCCTTTCCACATTACAGACTACAGAGGCGGACCTTCACAATTTGACTCCAGCAATCCCGCAATCGGAGGGTATGCCCCAGTGCCAGAGAGAATTGCAAACTTTGATAAGGCCCGAGATAAGTTACTGGCAGGGGAGGGCATCAGAGACATGAAGGACTTTCGTTCTCGTTCCCCTTCCCCCGAAAAAGGGGGAGAGCTTCAGGCATTAGCCTCCTCAACATCGGCCAAACCGACCCAGCTCAGCCTTCCGATCGCTTCCTCCCGAAATGGTCAAGCAGGGGGAAAGGGTTCCAATCCGACAGGTGCCGGAGCCCCTGACGCCATTGGCATCCGGAAGTTGTCAGTAGTGGACCTGATTTCGTCCCCTTCCCACGCGAGGTCTCTCAAAAAGGACCCCTTACAGGCAGACAAGATCAACAAAGATCGTATGGAAGCCTCAATTGAGTTCAACATGCAAAGACAGGGCCAGGCGCCTGTATGGTTTCGTTCTCATCTAAAACTTCTGGATCTGTTAAAGGAGGAGACAAACACGTGTGAGCTCCAGGCGAACGAAATAGGGACTTTGAAGGAGGAGGTGCAAGAACAGAGAAAGGACCATCTGAAGCAGCTCGTCTTTCTTTTGGGCAGGTGCGTGTATGCAGGAACAAAATGACATAGAGGGGAAAAGCGTAGCACACAGTGTCGGATCGACTCCCTGACTGATTGAGCGGCCACACACACACACACACACACACAAGCATTCACCGTGCGTATCATGTACACAGAAAGAAAGCAACAGAAGCGCAAAGCGGTCGCGCCCTTCATGCCTCTGAGCTCTTCTCGTGATCAGCACAAAATCAGGGCGGGAATAGGAGCTAGCAGTCTCCCATAGATATTGACGCACGCAGGCTGGATCACCCAATGGAAGAGAATGTTTTCTCATGGAAGTGTCTGTCTGTCTGTCTGTCTGTCTGTTTGTTTGTCTGTCTGTCTGTTTGTCTGTTTGTCTGTTTGTCTGTTTGTCTGTTTGTCTGTTTGTTTGTCTGTTTGTATGTTTGTCTGTTTGTCTGTCTGTCTGTCTGTCTGTCTGCCTGTCTGTCTGTCTGTTTGTCTGTTTGTATGTTTGTCTGTCTGAAACATATAGTCTGTCTGTCTGTCTGTCTGTCTGTCTGCCTGCCTGTCTGCCTGTCTGTCTGTCTGTCTGTCTATCTACCAGGCACTTTGTCCGGCTCTCTGTCTGCCTGCCTGCCTTCCTGCCTGTGTGTCTGTCTGTCTGTTCGTTTGTCTGTCTGTCTGTCTGTCTGTCGGACTGACTGTCTGGCTATTTGCTGTCTGTCAATAAAAAAGAAGACAAACAGAAACCATCTATTCTGTCTTTTTCTGTGCCTTCCCCCCCTCCTTTTATTTCCAGGCTTCGTTCTCTGGGACAAGACCTAGACGTTTTCTTCTACCGCCACCTAAAGCAGAGCGCTTATGATATGGGGAGTTTCTCTCCTGGTGCTCTGACAGATGGTTCCCCTGGGGGAGGGGATTCGACTGGGGGAGCGGTGTCTCGAGAGCTGGCTCGTTTGAAGGACTTGTTGGACCATTTGAAGAGAGAATTGATGAATAAAGACGAACTCGTCAGAGAACAAAAAATGGAAATTGTCTCGGTCAGTGGGCCAGGGAGCACTGTGGAAGGGGAAAAGATAAGGGAGACGAGAGAAGAGGGAAACAAAGTGTAGTAGACGAAAATGCCGAAGTTCAAGTCACTTGTCTTTCCCGAGCTTGTTTCTTTTCCATTTTTGTTGGTCGAAACCTTTGGATATCCCCCCATGTTTTGGCACATGAGTCGAGATCGTGGTTGTGGTTGCGAAAGTATTGGGAGGCAGCGTGCAAGGAAGAGGTTTGTGTCACTCCCACTTCCGTTGCCATTTTCGTTTTTCCTTCCTCTGGGCTGTTGTGCGTTGCAAGCTTCCTGTGTGTTCTGATGCATGGCTGATCGAATAATTAAATCGTCGATGTTTTTGTGGTGCCTGCAGCTCCGAAAACAACTTCTCTCAGCAGGATTTTCGTGAGTCCTTTGTGGATCTTGTGATCGCCCTTTTGCCTTTCTTTTAGTTCGCACCAGTCATTTTGCTTCTCCCTCTCTCTCGGTTATCCTTGCTCGCTCTTTCCCCTCTCTCGTCTTTTCCTTCTTGTTTGTGCGTCTGATCAGGTCCAAATCGCCTTTGATTTCCTTCCTTCAATCCTGCTGCTCATTTCCTTTCTGGTGCCCCTTCTTCATCTTCGCTTCCATGTGTGGCAGTGGGTTCAGCGAAGGCAAAATGCGCAAAGGGGCAGGCCGGTTGGTAAAACAAAAATGAGCCACTGTTCTTCTATAAGACCCTTTCCTCTTTTCCTCTGTGCTTGCCTGCAGAGGAGCCGTGAAGAAAGAAGGGGAAGGCGGCGAGGAGGAGAGCACGGAAGGCCTGATTCTTAGGATGCGAGAGGAGGTCAGTGGGTGTGAGTGAGTGAGTGAGTGAGTGTGTGAGTGAGTGAGTGAGTGTGTGAGTGAGTGAGTGAGTGAGTGAGTGAGTGAAAGGGCCCTTTGCGTTTTTGTCCATTCGTGTAGCATTAAGGATCACAGCAAAACTGCGAGGCAAGCTCTGATGCCATCTGGGCGTCAGTCATCGAATCGTTCAGAGAAATTTAGAAGCGTTTGTTGTCTCCTCTGAAGCTCATCTCCTTTCCCACTGCCCCCCGCCCCCCTATTCTTCCTTCTCCTCATGCAGTTCGACAAAGAGATGCAAGACGCCCTCGAGGGACAAAAGGGCCGCATCATGGCCTTGCTTGATGACATTGACGTCATGGACAAGGAGAACGATTCGCTCAAGAAAGTCCTAGAGCAGAAACTAGGTGTAAAGGCTCCAGAGGGGTTCAAACAGAAGGAAGCGCTGCAGGCCGAAATTCGAAAGCTAGAGCGCTTGGTTGACAACGGGAACGACAAAATTGTAAAACTTCAGGAGACGGTGAAGGCACAACATAGAGCAAACGGGGATCTGATGTCTCAAATAGAGAAAATGGAACCCGCAACGGCCAAATCATCCAAGCTCCGGACTGCACCCTCGGAGATTTCGGTGAGCACCTTTTCTTTTGTTCGTACAAACCAACTTCTCCTCTGCTTATGCATGGGTACGTCCTCATTGGCGTATCTTCGCATCTGCATCCGACTTCTGCCGTCTCGCGAGCTCTTCTGCTGACTGCTGCACATGCACATGAACATCTTGTCGTCTCTGCAGGCCATGGCAACAGGTCTCAGGCAGAAAACGTTGGCAAAGCTGGATGATGACTTCCAGAGGGCAGAACAGACCCTTGACCGGTGGAGGTTGAGGAATGGACTAGGGAAGAAGGCCAACACGGAAAACTTTGAGAGAATATCCAAGGACCTGGGGGAATCTCAGGGGAGACCGGTCGCCAAAATTGCAAAAGGCGTCATGACGGGCCCAGAATTGATTGGTGAGTGCATTGTCAGCACGCACGCACAAACAATCAAATAGATGCACTGCATGGGGAAAAGAGACCTTTCATAGAAGGTCCCATAACACTGTTTTTCAACTCCCGCACGTTCGCTCACCAACAGGCAGTACCCGAACTTCAGAGCATGTACTCAGTCCTGTGCACGGAAAGACGAAAGGGGAAAGGGACCGACACTGAGTAGTGAGATCCATGAATTTGGGGGGTTTGGGCGAGACCAGAACAATTCACAACTTTTGTTTCTACATCGCCAGTCAATGTACTGAGAGATTTGTCCTCGCATAGTTTATCTTTTGTGTTTCTTTTTTCCTTGCAGTCTCTCTTGTGAAGGAGGCAACTGCTGGCAAGGAAGTCGCCGAGTCAGCGAGTCTCTCTGTCTCTGTCTCTGTCTCTGTCGCCGTCTCTGTCTCTGTCTCTGTCTCTGTCTCTCTCTCTCTCTCTGTGTGTGTGTGTGTGTGTGCTCTGTGTGTGTGTGTGTGTGTGTGTGCGTGTGTGTGGTGTGTTGTGTGTGTGTGTGTGTATGTCTGTGTCTATAGAGAATTTTCCAAACTCTCCGTCCCGCTTCCGGTTGCACAATTTAGCTTTCTCGCTCCACCGTTTCCTCTTTGATAGCCCTTTTCTCTTACATTAGTGGCTGACCTAGTGAAATCTGTGCAACGGTACTTGTCGTTTCTTTCTCAAGACCCGTTGTGTTCGCATTGTTTTTGCAGTCCAAAACAGAGAATCTGGGAGCTTGAGCAAATGCTCAAGGCAAAAGAGGCGGAGGCAGAGCAGCAGAAGAAGAAACTTGAAAAGCAGGAGGGAGAGCTGAAGAGAAAAGAGAGAGAATTGAGGAAGGCCGTGGGAGGCAAGTATAACGGAGAGTCGCCAGTGTCGATCAGATCAAGTGTCAGGGGTGACAGCGAGAGCGAGGAGGAAGGGGAGCACTCGAGGAGAAAATCAGGTGCGGGAGGAGGATCGGACGATGAAAAGCCCCCAGCTGGAAAGAAGAAAAAGCGGTCAGTCTGTCAATTTCTGAGTGCGCGAGGCTGTGCAAGTGCGGTGGCAAGTAAAAGGGAGTGCACAGAACATTGGATGGATTGAATGAAAAACAAGAAAGTCAGGTGTACTTGAATTAGTATATAATTCCAAAAACCCTCAGTACAGAGCACAAGAACAAAGACAGGCGGGCAGTCGTTTACAGTTCCATGCACTTTTCATCGAAGTCTAAGAAGGAATCTTCAAGTTGCTTTCTCTTCTCTGCACAATCCCACAGGACCCCCAGAATCTCTTACGGAGACTTCCCAGAGATTGAGGGAGACCACACAGAAGTGCATGGAGGTGGCGTCCCACCTGGTGAGTCCTTGGGCGGGCGTGATTCAGGAGGCATGCGGGTGATCTGTAGGGCGAATGGCAGATTAAAGGCTGAGAGAAGAGCGTTCTTCTGCCTTAGGACATCTCAGTCACCCTGCAAGCCCCACATCAGCATCACAGCGTAACAGAACAGTGTCTGAAAGCATATGGGGCAAAACTGGGTCTCTTATTTTCATGAGTTCCGTCGGTAGACTTCGACGGCATCTGCGAGACTCCTTTAGGCCGCTTTTCTTCTTACACTTGGGATCGGCAGCTTCGCTCACTTTCAGTACTCTGGCTCTGCCTGCTTTTCTTTTCATGATGCATT
The DNA here is from genome assembly GCA_018398765.1 of Chromera velia. Taxonomy (NCBI): domain Eukaryota; family Chromeraceae; genus Chromera; species Chromera velia. The sequence goes on along the minus strand of JAHBMJ010005810.1, from coordinate 32,385 downwards.
TTGCTGTACGAACGTTTTTGGGAAGGGATACTCGGGGTGTACATTCACTGCCTTGTGTCAATCCGATTGACTGCGCAGGTCCCACGATGACGCCTGAAGAACGGCAGTCGGCCCAGGTCGAGAAGCTGAAGAAGCTGGACGTGCTGGGGAGATTGATGAAGTCGAACCTGTTCAGAATCGATAACTATCAGGTCAGACAGAAAAGAAAAGAAAGAGACAGCCACGAGATCCGCAGAACCTTCGTCCTCGTTGTACTTGTATGCTTTTGTCTGCCTGCCATTCTCGTTCCAGTTGCCTGCCTGTCTTATCTGCTGTGTCTTCAACACTACAGGATGGTTGAAATGGTACCGACTTTCTTTTCCAAAGACCTCTTTTTCTTTCATATCGAAGATCGGAGGAGACGCTCTCGGGCATGCATTTTGTTCGCAGTATTCCGTCTCTAGAACTGTGGTGTTTGGTGGGGGCTTGGGGAGGGGAGAGGAGGTGGGTGGGTTGGATGTGTTTCTGCTGAATTCCAAATTGCAATGCAGAACAGTCCACGTGTTTTTTTTTCTTTCTTTCTTTGTTTCTTTCAGCAAACGGCCCAGCATGGAGGCCGCGTGTTGAGGTACAAGAGCAGAGATCACTTCCTCGACCAACTGCACCAAATCTCCATCTTCAGAAGATTCCAGAAGAGGGTCGCCAAGTCAGCATTGCTCATCCTCTCCTTTCGCAGAGACTCATTGAGGATTTCACAAACTTGCGTGTGTGACCACAATGGGAACGATCCGGCCCTCTGTTGAGATACTCAATTGCGCAGGATCGACGGAAACAGTCATGCTGGAATGATGACGTCTCTCCCTTCGCGGTTGTTCGTTCCAACTAAAAGCCGTCTGTGTGACTGACCGACTTTCTTCCTCCCAGACACATTTCACATGCGCACACACTCGACCCCTCTCCCTCTGTCACATACACACACACTCATGCACACACATATGCGCGTGCTCGAAGCGCACGCTTCCACTCTTCGACACTTGATCCTGTCGCTCCTTCCATTCCCGCATGCATACAGGTGTGGTGCCGACGTCGTGACGACAATGGAGGCCTCTGCCCGCTCTGTGATTGCCATCGCCCTCTACAAGTGGATGAGGGAGGCGGGAATCCAGGGGGGTGGACAGCAGCAAGGCAGCAGCAGAGAAATGAGTGGTGATTCTCCGGGTGTCAGATTCATAGGGGACCCCTCTGGAGGGATGGTCAGTCAGTCCATTTGATCAGACTTCGATGCATTCATTGTGCACTATCTACACATATTCTTCTTTGTGTGTAGATCTAGATAAATAGGTCGGGCTCGATCGATGTCCGAGGAGATTTTCCTGGGACGCACGAAATCGGTGAGATATGACAACATGAGTATTCAGGGAGTCAAAAGCGAGGGGGCTGATTAACCTTTTTGAGCCCAAATGATTGTGTCGACAGTCCTTGCCAGCTGTCTCCCCTTGCTGGCGTGCCCATGCAAAAATAAGTAAATGGATGAATGAATGACAGACTGACAGAACCAGTGACTGGCTGACGGGCTGATTGTTCTAGTGAGTGAGTGAGTGGGTGAGTGAGTGGGTGAGTGAGTGAGTGAGTGAGTGAGTGACTGAGTGAGTGAGTGAGTGAGTAAGTAAGTGAGTGAGTGAGTGAGTAAGTGAGTGAGTGAGTGAGTGAGTGTTTTAGTGAGTAAGTGAGTGAGTGATTGATTGCAGGACTGGGAGGACTCGGATCGTCCTCTGATGATCTACGACCCCCAGGCTGAGAAGCTGGCACACATGCAACGTGAGCCTTTTGTTTAATTTACCTTTTGCTTTTGATTCTTTCCTGCAAGAAAGAAACATGAAACTACAAGCCTTCAGCAAGTCGTAGTCAAACTTATGGAAGCATTCACCAGAAATTGTTTTCGCACCGCCATCAACGTCATACCGAGGATCTTTCTTTTTAAGTATCACGATCCTCCTGTGATATCGACATGCCTCCTTCCTATCTGCAGGCGAAGTCTTCTTCCGCAACGCGATGGCTGATCCCGCGATGTCCGAAGTCCTCACACAGCTCCAGACACGGGCCCGGATGGCAGGGTCCAAACAGCAGGGGGGAGCGCAGGGACTAGGCATCTCGGGAGTCTCCATGGGCTCCCCCACTCCCAGAGGAGGAGCAGGAGGAGCAGGAGACGGCTCGATGGTCCCCGTCATTTTTGGAAACTATGAAGGGGCGGCGGTGCAAGGAGGTCAGTGCGTGTGGCTGGCGGTCTTTTTGCTGTCACCAAAAAGGACGAGCACGTCCATCGCCTGTTTGGGGAAAGCTCTTCAGTGTGACCTGCTTTTTTGAAGACGTCAACACGTAGGTGACCATTCACTCTTTTTGGTTCTCTCCTATTCCCTTCCCTTCTCTTCTGCAGCTGAGATGGTCGAAATGATGAAGCGCAGAGGCGTTGATGTTGGGCACATGTCGCTTCTGGTCAGTCAGTCAGTCAGTCAGTCAGTCAGTCAGTCGCTCAGGCAGGCAGGCCGCCAGTTAGGAAACTGTTTGGTAGCTTCTTTGTCTTTTCCTTACACCGAGAAAAGGGTTTTTTTTCTCTTGTGTGTCTTGCTAATGTTTTCTCTCTTTTTTTCTTTCTTTCTTCGTTTCAATCTCTCTTTCTTTCTTTCTTCCTTCCTTCCTTCCTTCCTTCCTTTCTTCCTTCCTTCCTTCCTTTCTTTCTTTCTCTCTCTCTCTCTCTCTCTCTCTCTCTCTCTTTCTTTCTTTCTGTCTGTCTTCCTTTCATATATTCATTCCTCTTCCTTCCTCCTCTATTCATGCTTTCCTCGACCTCTCTTTTTGCTGTCCTGTTGCAGAGCTCCACACAACCAGCACGAGGCTCTCTGTTCGGGCAACTTCGGTCTCTTGCTCAAGCGTCCGGCGCCGCCACAGAGCCCCCGACGCCCGCAGGTCCACGAAGCGAAAGCCCGAGCCGAATGGGAACGGCTTCTGTGGGTGGTGTGGGGGGACAGCGGGGAAGCGTGGGTATGGGCTCTGGGGACTCCCCTCACGCCTTCCTTAGGAGACCTAGCAGAGCGGGTCTGGCCCTTTCAGAGAATTTGGACCCGCGGGGGGTGCAGGGGCAGAGTCCGCAGAGACGCAAATCGCGTGTGTATGAGTCGACAGGGGTGATGGCAGGGCAACCGGGAGGTAGAGGCTCCGTGGCCTCTATCGGTGCACAGACTTCGTTTGCATCCCGACTGTTGGGCATTCCCACACGTGCTGTAGGGTCTCAGACAAGCAGGTCTGATGGCGATGCGCTTGCTCACCAGGCAGCCAGCAGGAGACAGAGCTTCATGCAGGAGGGAGGAATGGGAGAGTCGGGAAGTGGGGGTAGTGCACAGCCCCTCCTCGGCCCCCCTGCGGGAAGTTTCGTTGGGGGGTCGGGATTCAATCCAGTGGGAGGGGGGTTCAGGCGTCCGTCCACTGTCCATGGTGCCGGGGCCCCTGCATCCTCCTCGGGCTCTGGGTCCGTGCCGGGGCCCTCATCCGGGGATGCCCCTGCAATCACACCCAGGGGTCCTCATGTGTCTTCTTCAAGTACAGAAAGCCCCGTGCTTCTCTCTCCAGAGGGAGGAGGCCCAAGGGTCCCGGCAGGAGGAAGGCGTGTGTCAATTGTAGCCCCTGCGGATCCGATGGGAGGTAGGGGGCCGGGGCCCTCGAGTCACATAGGTGAACCGATGGGCGGGCAGAAGGGCAGTTCTCTGATCCCATGGCCGTTGTGGATTGGCAATAAGACAACTGAGCAACAGGCCATACTTCAATGGATTTTGGATCGTGAAATTTCATCAATCGAAAAGAGTGGGGGGGTGCCGTTGGGAGGTAGGAGAGGTTCCGTGATGTCCGAGTCGTCTTTGCGTAGGGATTCGATGTTTTCGGATCTCGGCAGGCGATTGTCTTTTGCTGATTTGGATTTTGATGAAGACGGGGAAGAGCGGGAGATTATGTTTGTCTCTCCTGAAGATCTGCAAGCATACATGCAGGTGCAAGCGACAGTGTCTGGGTACAATCAGGCGCTTGCAAATGCAAGACGGCAAGTTGCTACCCCACAGACGCAGCACATTCATCATGCCGGTGACCCTGGTGGTCTCATGGTCCGAGGACAAGCAGCTTCCCGGTCGCACACACCCAGTATGGCCGAGAGACGGGCATCTGTTCGCATTGCTCCCCCTCCTTCCTATGGGGAGCTGGATTGGAATCTCTCTATTCAAGGCACGGGGGAGAAATCTAGTGGACAGGCGGTGTCCACTGCTGCGGCGTCGAGACGCGCCTCCATAGCGATGAACCAGGACCCAGCGGCGCGCCGCCAGTCCCGTGTCCAGGGTTCTGGAAGCCCCACCTCACAGCCCCACACCGCTCCAGCTTTCCCTTCTCACCCTCAGTCAGCAAGCTCAGGAGACAGGAGGAAGAGTCAGATCAACGCAGGTCTCATGGCAGAGGCAGAGGCATCAAAAAACCAACCACTCCCCCCAGCCCCCCAGAACAACCAACAAGACAGTCAGGTAACCTCTCCCAGAAGAAACGAAGGCACCGCACAAAGCCAAGGACCAGGGGGATTCAGTCCCACAGGTGGTTTCAAATTTACAGGACAGTTTACAGGACAGCCCGCAGGATCCCCCCCACAACCCGCGCCCATCAAAGACCTCACAGATTCCTCCGCCCAGACAGACCCCCTGCCGACACCTGAAATCTCACAACAGCCCCCAATGAACATCCCATCGACCATGAAACAAGTTTTGCCCTCAACTTCCCCCAAATCATCCCCAAAGGCCTCACGACGCACCGCCTCCCCTCTGCCCCCCGCATCCCCGTCAGAGCATAAGGAGATTCAAGTAGAACTCAATGAACCCGCAAAACCAATCTCATCATCTCCCCAAGCATCCAGTCGCACACTGCGAAGACCACCGTCGTCTTCTCTAGGAACGCAAACAGACGGGGCTCAAACCCCAGCACCTCCTCCTAGGGAGCCAATCAAACCCCAAGAGGCGATTGCAGCCCTCGACCCCAGAACGAAAGCCCTGCTTCGCTTTGCTCTCTCTCTCCTTCCGCCTGCTGGGCAAATCCCGCCCCCCGACCTCCCCCCTCCAGAAGCCTTCAAACCTCCAACAGCCCTCAATCTCCCCAAGGGTGGTCCCGTAGACGCCCGAAAGTTCTCCATGGTATCGGATATTGACCTAGACGATGTCCGGAAGACTGCGGCCTCTGTGATCAGTCACCCCAGTCGATTCAAGAATCTGAACAAACACCTGGACGACATAGAGGCATCTCTACCAGCTCCCTCTGTTCCATCCCCACCCAAGGGAAGGATAGTCATCACACCGATGGAACAGGCAGCGAGTAGAGCACAGACCGCCCAGGGGGATGGTGTCTCTCTGCAGCCAGACCTGTCCTCTATCATAGGGCCTCAAGGAGAGCACTTTCCTCAAGGTGGCACTCACTCTGCAGACGCTCCAGGGGGGGCTCACGGGGGTGCAAGTTCGTCTCAGCAGAGACAGGTTCTGCATCCACAGTCTGAGACACGGGGAGGGATGATTCAAGCCAACTCGCAGGCTCAAGCACAGGCCCTGGCGGAGTCCCGATCTGGTCACGCTGCAGAAACAGAGGACCGCTGGCAGAACATCCTGCACGCTCAGGGGTCACCTACGGGGCCCAGAAGGAATTTACCCCCCCAGCTGCAGTCCCACTCACATCTGCAACAGCAGCCCCAACCTCTAGTAGGAGGAGCAGGGCCAGATGGAGGTTCTGCATCGATGCCTTCCGGCCCCTCTGCCCTCGGCGGCCTTTCCCAAACTCAATTGCTGCAGAGTTCCCACGTATCGCCTGAACAGACACGCGGAGTCGACGACACGCTCTACGGAAGACCACAGCAACCACCCTTTTCTGCTCAAAAAAGTGGGTGGGCACCTGCGGCCTCCAGTGGCTGGGCACCTGCCACCTCTGCTGCTCCCTCTGCATCTGCAGGCCCAGCAGGACCTTCGGGGGCCCCGGAAGAGAACCCCCTTTGGCGAGGCACTGCGATCATGCAGGCTGTTGGGCTTTTGGGGGCGTCTCTCGGGGGTCCAGCCGAGGCCCCCAGTGGTCCTCTCGGAGGGGGCCCAGGTCCCCAAGAGATGGCCTCGAAGGGGCTTGACAGCTCTGGGCCTGCTGTCCGTTTCAATCCGAACACACAGAGAGAGACGGCTGCAGGGGGTCCGAACTCGAATGCAACGGAAGACCTGACAAAAAGACTGCAATCCTTACCGGAATCTCTACAGCAGCAGCAGCAGCAGCAGCAGCAGCAGAGCCAGCGGTTGACGCCTCAACAGCAACTGCAGCGGTCTGGCTTCAGGCCGGTATCCCCGGCTGGGGACGCAGGCAGAGGGGCAGAAGTTGCAAAAAGGGGTCAGACACCCACTCCTTCTCTGCAGGGTAAAGTGCAGAGTCAGGCAAACGAAACGGACCCCCCGCCAAAGCAAGCCAGCAGAAAGAAGAGTGGGTTGCTAGCCGAAGGATCCTCTGTGGTCGGTCTGAAGACGCAACAACGATTTCGTGTCATTGGGGGGGGATCGAAAGATCAGGCAGGGGGCGAGGGGGGACACAGAAGGGCAGTCGATGATGTCGCCGAAGTTCGTAGAAGGAAACGAAAGGAGGAAAGAGACGCCCAACGCCGGTCTTCCATCCTGGCGGTGGACGGTGCAAGTCCCACTGCTGCAGGAGGGACAGGGGTAGACAGACCGTCTCATCATCATGCAGATGTCCGTAGATCCATCTCGGGCTCCGAATCCGAACGAGTCGACAAAGACACCGTCTATCAGCCGAAGGTGTCTATGCAGGGTGGGGGGTTCAGTCGGGCTGCTGCAGCTGCGACCATTAGAGCACAGAGAAAGGAAGAAGACCTCTCTAGGTCAGAGGGCGTTGTGCTGCCGGTCACACAGCCAGGCAAGTCCGCAAGTTCAAGCGGACTTTTCCCAACCCAGCCGTCCTCCTCAGCTCTGCGCACTTCTGGAACAAAACTGCGGTCAAGAGACTCGCAGGCAAGAGCAGCAGTCGCGCAGTCACACTACCCTCCCCCAGTCGATCCCACACACTACGCCCCGTACGCTTCATCGCAATACAGGGAGGACCAGATGCGTCGAAGCAGACAGCAGCGTCTTCAGGCAGAGAGGACACACCAGAGGGGGGCTGCGGACCTGCAAGAGATTGCACGGAAGGTCAGACAGGCCCGTCTTCGGAAAGATGCGGCTGCATTGAAGGAGTTGACTGAGAATCTTGCCCCCTCTGTGCTTCAGTCGCGTAGACTACAGACCGGGTCTGCCGACAAGCAGGCCGCGTCTTTTATCAAGGAGGTCCGACATGTGACTGACACGGTCAGAGCCCTGCTTGTCCGGGGAACTTCCAGCAAGACTCTCCACAGCCATGCAGACGAATTGGAGGATGTCATGAGGGAGGTGGAGATTGAGGAAGAGACCAGTGCAGCAGAGAGAAGGGGCAGGTCGAGAAAGCAAAGACGGAGAAGACGGAAGAGAGCTCAAAGGGCAGCGAAGGCGGCAATGAAACACCACAGCACAGAGGAAGACACGGAGATGGAGACCACCTCTGACCCAAACAACATTAGTGCCAAAACTCCTAATCTGAGTGTTACAGCAGTATCCTTGAGACCCTGGATAGAGGGCCAAAAGAACAGATCAACCTCTCACGGAAAATTAGCCAACGAGTACAACGCACAAATATGGCACCCAGACACCCTCACAGAAAAGGACCCTTTCCCCAAACCCAGCCCCCCCAAGTATTCTCGTATTCGTCCTTCAGAAGAAGATGCGCTTGCTCAGCTGTGTTCTGTTCTTTTCTCTTTGGCGAAGGGGGAGCCCATTCCATCTGATCTTGAGGACATTGAGCGCCCAATGAAGAGACTTGAAAGCCCAGTCAGACGCTACCGTCAAAGACTGCGCACCCGCTTCCGCACAGACCGCATCATGCGTTCACGCGCAGGCGGCTTTCACCGACCGCGCACATCAGCTCGGCAGGAAGCGAGGGAGAGAAGGGGTGGAGAGACGGACCGAGAATGGTCCTCTACTGATGAGGAGGAGATGATTGACAGGGGTGGCCATAGACGAACGAAAAAAGAGAACAGAATCATGGCAGCCGGACGTCTAGCGTCAGAGCGAACGTTGATCCCCGACTCCGCAAGGGACCGTCCTGGTCCAATGGCCGGTCTCCTCAGCGACAGCGATGTTGAGGAGGGCGGGGTTGCTGAACGCACGCAGGACAATCTCATGCCTCGACACGCTCCCTTGCCCTCATTTCTTCGCACGACCCCCAAGGACGTCTTCCTTCTGTCCAAGAAAGCCTCCCCCCCCCCTAACCAACAGAATTCCCGAGCCGCCAACGCTCCCATTGCCACCAGACCCCTGGAGGTTTGTGCAACACCCAAACCCTGCCTCCCACCTCTAAGCAGAGAGGACAGGAGAATAGCTCAAGAAGCCCTCTGGAAGAAGGATAGAGACCCCGACACGGCCAATGTGGACACACAAACGGCTCTTGTCACAAGCGATGCCGAATCGCTCCTCCCCCCCGAGCGTCAGGAGTCCAGCCCACACCCGCCGCCCCAGGATCTTCTCAATCAGACTGAGCAGGCAACAAAGGAAAAAGCGCCAAATGCCCGAAAGACCAGCACCAACCTGAACGTGCCTTCCTACGGAGATCTGCTTCGACGCACAGCCCCTGCAGACAAACACCTAGGCTTCCCTCTCAGAAGCCCCCCCCCTAACAGCGGGGACTCTTCCCTCTTTGCGACAGCAACAGCCAAGCAACATCTGATAGACAACACACGATTCGCATCCACAGGAGGGTCAGCATGGCCGAACGTTTCGGGCACCCGCTCCCGATTCATCGTCGACAAATCCAAGAGGAGAGTTCGGATGGACTTGATACAGGCGGCTTTACAGGCGCACCAGGAACAGCAGCAGCAACAGTCACAGCCTGCACAGCACCACTCGAGCTCGGAGGACGAAACGGTTGGGCACCGGAGTCGGGTAGCGACGCGTGCGACGTTTGCTCCCAACTCAAAGGGGGCCTCTCGCATGCGCACGGGGGAGAAGGAGAAGAAGAAACTCGGGGGAGGTTCCACGTCCCAAAGTTTGCGCAACCTCACGACGAGCTGCTGCCCCCCCCTGACGGAAGCAGGTTCGGGTGGCGGGGGTTCGAAGGGAGGTACAAAGAAGGGCTTCAACCCGATGATCGAGTTGGATAAAGAGAGGTCTGAACAACTCGCAGTGGAGAGGGCACGCAGGTTGGGAGGGGCCCGCAAGGCCGGGACTGCGAGTCTTAAGTTGATTGGCATGGGACCGGAAAGAGAGTCCTGAGGAGATTCACGGAGGCATCTACACGATGCACTGATCGTATTATGAATGTTTTTGACACGTTGGATCGCACACCGCTCTTCATGGCATCAAATTAAAGACGCTTGAGGTTTTTTACAACAGAGGGGCTGGGGACTCAAATATTAGTATTAAAACTCACCCGGATTCAACTTGCTCTTGACGTCACTTTAAAAGAAGTGGAGCGCAAATTGACCGGTTAACAGCAGTCAGGAAATTGAGATCAGATGCAACAAATGATCAAAGTTTATGAGGTCTTGGACTACATTTACACATCTCTATGGATAACATTTTATGGGGAAAAAAACAAAAAATTAATTTAAATTTATAAATTGTTTACGTTGATTTCTAAACCGCGTATATACAATAAAAGTTACAAAACATACAACTTGTACCGTATAGAACTTAAGTTCAATATATAAACACACAAAAAACATAATAAACATATTATGAAATTATCATTGAAATACATTAATTATTAAGAGTTTTATCAGTAAGTTATATGAAACTGGTGGGTTTTTATTGGTAGTATCTCAGATGGTTTTAGACTTTTAGTAGTACATTAGACATGATTAGATAATATGACATTAAGACAACTCCTATCACAACTAGTATAGTATATACTAAAGTATATATACTATGATGCGCATCTATATATATAAGGCATACACTTAGGGCATACATCAGCATACTAAGTATATATGGCTAGTTCCCCTTTACATTTGTACATGTTACTATGATGTTAGTCTAGAAGGTTAGGTAAGTCTAGGTATATATATAGTTGTCGGTCCGTTTTGTTTCATTACGTAGTGAGGTCTAGTGATCGAGGTTATAGACAGCGATGGACAGCCTAAGAAAACTTAAGCAAATATACAAACTTATACACTTAGCTTACATACAAACGGAAAACTGTGAAAAACGGCTAGGCCTGAAAATCGGTCTGAATGCCATCAAAACTGTCACAACAACTTCTTTCTGTCTCTACACAGCAGGGAAGAGGATGGCATTATGAGGTGGCGTAGCATGGCTGGCAGTCAACATCATATGAAGCAGCCTCGCTCATGTACAAGCACGCCCTGCCAGAAGTGGAAGAGTTTGAGAAGAAATGTAGTTGTTAAGCTAGTTTGCCAAATGTTGCTAAGTGAGGGTCCATCTTTAATAATCTGCCTTGCATATCGTGACTTACCAAACGCTAGACGCTTACTATGGGCCGATGGCGATGGCGTATGATAATGATGATGATGATGATGATGACATAGCGATTTTTATAATCTGTATCTTGATTTTCATTTACAGCTCTCAAGTGGACGACATATGTGTTTCGAAGTGCATGAATCGATGCGGAAAAGCTTTAGGTAGAAAAGCGGAATTGCGCAATTGCTGGTGCAAGGAAAGCGTGCGCAGTTCACACATGTATGGAAAAGGAAACATACAGTGCATGCATGTTTAAGTTGAAAATTGTGTTCATAAAAATAATGACGAACACAACTCGATCAAGGGTCGCAGGTGGAATTATGGCTCAAATGCAACTTGCAGTCATCAGAGCCTCAGTGTACTTAATCAAGGGTCGCAGGGAGAATCAAGGCTCGAAAGCAACTTGCAATCATCAGAGCCTCAGTGTACTGCATGAGAGGGGAGAGAAAGCCAAGAGCTCAGAGGGAGGAAGCTTCATTATTATTCAGCACTGCTGGGGGGGTCGCAGCAATTCAGGCCCCTTACGACGATGGTGACTGGGAGTGAACACCAAGTGACTAAGTATTAGACAAAATTAAGGCTTACTGGACAAAGACTATATTTGCATGCATGTTATTCATAAAAAATTTTTCCTCAAAAAAAAAAAAATTGATGCCTGCCTGCATGCATGCATGCATTCGATCAGTTCTCTATTAATATAAGTTCTTGGACGGCCGGATTGATTATACGCAGAGATCGACTTATTTGGTGTTGTACCGGTTGTATACATACAGCTAGGCCAGATCAGATTCTACGTTGATGCACTTCTTGACTCATAACAAAGCCCTTGATCATCTAACTTCTTGACTCTGCGCGCCAGCACAGCCACTGGAGAGCAAAAGATAAGAAGACTTCATTAGATACAGACATACAGACATAGACTTGTTCACGAACTTTGTCCCGTCACACAATGAAGCTCGTTTCCTTGACCACCATCACCCTAATCGTGTACACCAATGCCCTTCACAAGCACCGGATGCTGCAGCACGACAGCAGGTCAAAATGAATGCATGACAGCCAGTGAATACTGTCATGGAATACATGCACGGAGCCTTGTGACGCCGTCTCTCTCTCTCTCTCTCTCTCTCTCTCTCTCTCTCTCGCTCGCTCGCTCGCTCTCTCTCTCTCTCTCTCTCTCGCTCGCTCGCTCTCTCTCTCTCTCTCTCTCTCTCTCTCTCTCGCTCGCTCGCTCGCTCTCTCTCTCTCTCTCTCTCTCTCTCTCTCTCTCTCTCTCTCTCTCTCGCTCTCTCTCTCGCTCTCTCTCTCGCTCTCTCTCTCTTTCTCTCTCGCGCGCGCGCTCTCTCTTTTCCTCTCTCTTGCTTGTTCTTTATTATCTCTCATGAACGTGTGTTGATCTTTCGCCTGATTTCTTCTAAAATCCGTTCGGTCGCTTCATGATTCCCGTTTCTGTCGGCCCCTATCCAAGTGGAATTGATCAGTGAAGGAGCGTGAATCCGAAGAAGGTATATGGACCATGCACCCCACCAGCAGCACATCATGAAATTATTGTGAGGACGGGAGACGCGTATTGCATGCCAGTAATTCTATTTACACTTCCCTCGCCCGGGGGCGTGCGAGCACCACCGCAGGCCGTGAGGACATGCGGATGCAAACGGAAACCACGACTTGACCGAAAGCCATCGCAGCTGGGGGTCTGTTTTGGGTTACCCTTGAAAAAGAGCGGGGAGGGATGGGGAGGGGGGGGGGGCGCAGAGCAAGGCAGCGAAAGAGAGGGGGGTGAGATTTTTGTTGACTCTCTGTTTGTTAAGGAGTCTGGATGAGCACATAAATTCACTTGAATCCTTCATCAGTTCACATAATTTCATTACATCCTTCTTTTCTTGCAGGTCTCTACTGCAAAAGAAACAGACAGAGTCCCAGAAAGAAAGAGAAAAGGAAAGAGGCTTCTGCGCGGGTGAACACGACATCTGCAAGTTTTACAACAGCAACGAGAAGGCATGCGAAGAGGTTTCGACCAAGTATGGGTGCGCATGGAAAAAAGGGTGAGTCCCCTCTTCTTTTGGGAAGAAAAAGGACCGTCTGAATTAGCGGTGAATGCTGCTGCATGAGTCAGTCATTTGATTTCCTTTTCTCTCGCCAATGAACTCAATTCAGTCTTTGCATTTGCACAGAAAGATAGAAAGACAGGAAGATACAACAGCAAGAACAGAGAAACAGATGAATGGATAGATAGCAAGAAGGAAGAAAAAACAAAAGCAGTACAAAAAGAAACAAAGGGAACACACTAATGCACACAGACAGACAGACAGACAGACGAGAGCGAGAGCGAGAGCGAGAGCGAGAGCGAGAGCGAGAGCGAGCGAGAGAGAGAGAGAGAGAGAGAGAGAGAGAGAGAGAGAGAGAGTCTGTAGAATGATGGATCAATCAACATTTTTCACTTATTTGATTGAGCTTTTCTTCGATTCACGCTACCAACCCGGTTGGTCGGTTGATCTCTACTTCCTTCCTTCAAGTCCCGGAAAAAAATCTTGGCGTCTGCATGCTCGGGTGTAAAAGCCGTGGTACAGATACGTAGAGAAAAAAATCAACAGTGGGTTTGAAAAACTTAATGGAGAAAAACGTCATCGATCGAACGAATTTGATTTATTATTCACATAAATGCATGCAGAAACAGAGGGACCTGCAAGGGGAAAAGCAAAATCTGCGAAGACTTCAACATTCTCGACGAGAAGATAGAGGAGGCATGCAAAAGCTGGCTTGGCTGCGAATGGGAAGAAGGGTGAGTCCCCTTTCCCTCCTCGGGAAGGAAGGAAGAAAGAAAGGAAGAACGAAAGGAAGGAAGGAAGGAAGGAACGAACGAAGGAACGAACGAACGAAGAAAGGAAGGAAGGAAGGAAGGAAGAACGAAAGAAAAAAAGAAAGAAAGAAAGAAAGAAAGCAAGCAAGCAAGAAAGAAAGAAAGAAAGACAGACAGACAGACAGACAGACAGACAGCCAGAGAGAAAGAAAGAAAGAAAGAAAGAAAGATGCAAAACAAAAAAAGAAAAAAAGAAAGAAAGAAAGAAAGAAATAAAGAAAGAAAGACAGAAAGACAGAAAGAAAAAAAAAAGAAAGAAAAAAAGAGAGAAAAATGCAAAACAAAAAAAGGAGAAAAAAAATGAGTTCGCCCTAAAAAACACAAAAAGAACAAGAAGGAAAGAGAGGAAGGATTGAAGGAAAACAAAGACAATCAGATAGACACGAAAACGCGTACACACACACACACACACACACACACAGAGAGAGAGAGAGAGAGAGAGAGAGAGGGAGGGAGAGAGGGAGAGAGAGAAAGAGGGAGAGAGAGAGGAGAGGGGAGGGGAGAGAGGGGAGAGAGAGAGAGAGAGAGAGAGAGAGAGAGAGGGAGAACGAAAGAGTGGACGAGAGAGCGATTCTGTTGAATGAAGGAAACAAGGAAGCAACGAAGCTTTCTCTCCTTCCTTCCTTCCTTCCTTCCGCCCGCCCTTCGTACGTTGGTTCCTTTCTCGCAGATCGTTCCTGCAAAAAAAAGAAACTGAGACCCAGAACGGAGGCTTCTGCATGGGGGGCACCTTCTGCAACGGCCAGACCGAAACAAACTGCAACGCAATGGATGCATTGGGGTGCACATGGAACACAGGGCGAGTTTGATGCATGTTGCTGTTCAGAAACGAATTGACCTGAGGGAGCGTTGAAGGATGCTGAGTAATGAGCTGGGGCTCCCGTTGCGTTGTTTTGTTTTTGTCCCTTTTGTGTGCGTTCCTTGTTTTCTCCCTTCTTCCTTCTCTGTTTTTCCTTCCTTCCTTCCTTCCTTCCTTCCTTCTTTTCTTTCTTTGTTACTCAGTTTGTTTGTTTGCTCTTTCTTTCTTTCTTTTTTTTTTCTTTCTTTCTTTCTTTCTTTCTTTCTTCCTTCCTTCCTTCGTTCCTTCCTTCGTTCCTTCTTTTCTTTCTTTCTGTCTTTCTTTCTTTCTTTGTTTGTTTGTTCGTTTCCCTTTTTCTTTCCTTCCTTCCTTGATTTCTTCTTTGCTTCTTTTTTTTTTTTTCTTTCATTCTTTCTTTCTTTCTTTCCTTTGTTGCTTTGAGGAAAGAAACAGATCTGAATGAGCGTCAAATGATACTGCATCAGTCATTCATTTGATCTTTATCTCTCTTTCGGATCTTTTTTCTCGCCGGTAAACTCGATTCAGCCTTTGCATGCGCCTAGAAAGACAGAAAGACTGACCAAGTGCGTGAAGGAAGCAATGACATAGAAACCGACGAATAAGTGCATAAGCAGAGAAAGGAAGGAAGGAAAGAAGGAAGGACGGACGAAAAAAAAAGAGCAATGAGAAAGAGGAAAAGACTGACTGACTGACAGACAGACAGACAGACAGACAGACAGACAGAGAGACAGACGGACAGACGGACAGACAGATAGACAGACTCGCGCGAGGGAAAGAAGGAGAGAGAGAGAGATTCTGACGAATGATGCTGAGTGATCGGGGACCGTCATGGCGAAGAATTTGAATGGACACGCGCCACATCCTTCCTTCACTTACATAATTTATTTGCACCTCCTTCCTTCCTTCCTTCTTTCGTTCGTTCGTTCGTTCTTTGCAGATCGTTCCTACAAAAGAAGGAAATGAAGTTCCCGGCCGTCCACACTCCATAGCTTCAAAAGGAAGGAGATGCACAGGCGAAAATTGCGCGTGCAACATTGCCTACATGCACGTGGATATTCTATCTAAGTTTAAGCACTTTGAAGTTGGCAGGGTTTTTGTCTCACAAAATTACGAAATAAAGCGGCATCATCATGTAATTAGATCTCATGATACTTCGATTTGTGTTACTAAGCCTAGTACTATAAGTTGAACACTAAGCCTGTCAGCTTATATAATGATGCTGTTTATTATTAAATTGATACTAAGATGTGCTTGGTTTTAATTATGGTCACTGTGTATGATAGACGGTATATCATAGATCAGGGTTTTAAAAAATTCCCAAACTTGTGCCTAGACTTGTGCCTCAAATGTTAGATGGATTACTAGTAAGTAGGATCAGTAGAGTTTAAGCTATGCTTATTATTTAAGCTAGGTCTTTGTATAAAAGCGGCTGGCAGCCGGTTGTTTAGCCTAAGTTTTTTTAACTTAAGGCTATCTAGGAGACTATTGTAAAGACATTTCAACTTTTAAGAGACATTTAGGGGATGCAGTTGTTAAATCCTGACAAAACAAAGTACCAAAATCTCAAGCAAAAATTGCTGCAAAATCCAATACCGAGTCTTGAATTCAGACTCTTAATTACCGACCCCCTAATACCAATTTTTTTCTATATTTAATTTTGATAGCAAGTTGAATGAACTGTCTGCTCTGCAAGGATATAGGAATTTAGACAGGAATTTAGAGGAATTTATTTAGGAATCTAAACGAATTTAAAGACAGAAACCTAGGACAGGAATTTAAACTTTTAAAGGAATTTAGCAAATTTTGAAAGTCAATTTCTCATAAACGGTGATCGATCGATCTAGCGATCGATGAGTTAGAATTTGATATTAATGGTGCTTATAGATATATATTAGGTCTATATAAGCACCATCAATATCAAGTCTAGTATCAAGTTCTAACTCATCATCGTCCACGAGAAATTAACCTCAGAGGCTCCAAAGTTTAGGAATTTAGAGCTCTAGACCTAAATTGCTTTAGATTCCTGTCTAAATTCCTAAGTCTTTGCAGGGTGCTCTTGGTTCTTGTGAATCACTTATGACTATCGATTTCTTCAGATAAAATTCTTCTTCTAGGCCTGTGATGTGAAAAAAAAAAAGAAATTTTCTTGACGCATGCATGCATTTTTAATTTTGTTTAGATTTTTTTTTTTTCCAAAGTTCTTTCCAAAATTTTTCTAAGTGCTAGACTAGTATAACATACAACTTTGAAACAAAAAAAAAAAAACTCCTAAGGAAATTAAGAATTAAAGTTATCGTTTGAACCTTTGGATTCTTTGCTTGCCTGCATATCGCCGAGGGCCCAGCCAGCCTACATACCTTCAAAAGGCTGCTCAGATTAGAGCTTTGATCTCCACCATTGATTCGGTGTGTATGGTGAACTGTCAGTTTGGCGAACCCTTAGCTGCAGCAGCGTTTGAAGCTACTGCGTTATAATCAATTCATCTAGCAATTCATTCAACATGAAGGAATACTCCCATAGTCAGAAAAGATCTCTTCTCCCTTACGGATGTCCCGCTTTGCGAAGAAGAGAACGAACCCCCCAGCCTTGTGCAAGCTGTAGCCTTCTACGTTGCACAACGCCTCCCCCCTGTGGTTGGTCAGGCTCGGCAGCCCTATCATGCAATTGCACCTGGGGCTTGAGTGCTCAAAGAAGGTCGCGTCGTCCCACCCGGACACAAACACGTACCTGCATGCAGGCCTCTTGGAGGGAGGGGAGTCATTCAAAGAAAGAAAGAGAGAGAGAGAGAGAGAGAGAGAGAGAAGGGCGGAGCTCGAAGAGGAGGGGTTTGGGAGGGAAGAGGAGAGGAAGACAGAGGGGGGAGGGGGTGGGGTGGCGGGGAGGCTGGGGGCGGATGAAGACACAGAAAGGAATGGGTGTTTAAGATACCTAAATGAATCATTTGACATTGAAGGAGGGAGGGGAGAAAATCTGCGTCAATAAAACAAAAGATTTAGAAGGCGAGAAAAGAGAATTCACCACCATCCTCCTACAGACTCCTCAATCTGTTGTTCTGACTGAAGGGACACACGAATCAATCTCTTTTTCGAATGGCATATCCCGTCCTTTTTGCCTGTCCCCGTCCTTTTTCTCTAACGATTCTCTCCTAATGCACTTTTTCACCCTCATCTGCCTCACCTCATACACCGTGCGGGGACACGTGGAAAAGAGAACAACAACGTTGACTCACGTGCAGACGCATGCCCCAACTGGCAGAAGCACACAGACATACTCCACATGATTTCTGCAGGATCCGATCCTCATGCTCCTCTCACAACGCAAGCGAATTGACAATCACTCCGCAAACCGTCCGCACTGTCATACGCCTGAACTCGCTCACCCACCTGAAAAGTTCAATAGGGTTCCATTCCTGTTTCCCGCCTGTGTCAGAACAGCTCTGCGTCTCCTCACCCCCCCCCCCTCTCCCTCCCCCCCCAACGTCCTCAGCCCCCCCTCCGTACGAGAGAAGCGGACAGATGTCAACAAGTTCCCCCTCAGCATAGTCCCTTCCCGCAATACATCCGAGACCAGTGTTCGGAATGCCGGACATGCCGAAGCCATTGAAAGACTCAACAACTACAGGCAGAGGAATCAGAGGGCTGTCTCCCTCTGAAGGAGAAGACGCATGACCCTGATTTCCCTCCCTCACCCTCTTCAATTGTTGTTCAAACAAATTTCTCCACAACTCACCCCACATGAGATCTGATTTCTTCCAACCCACAACTGATTGGAATCGGCCCTCCCCACTTTTCTCTCCTTTTTCGCTACACCATTCTACGTTAATCAAGCTACTTTCCCCAATTTCCCTCCCTCCTTCCTGTGTGCCCATCTCAAATTCGTTCGTATCCTCTAAGGACAGAATTACGCCTCCTCTTCTGCCCTCAAGCAGAAGCTCCTCACCCCTCCTGATTTTTCGGAGAGACCTCAACACCGCGAAACGGTCATAGAACGAACACTCAACATTTGCACTCCGTTGGCGACCTGCGGTTGCCTTTGTGTATGTTGGGTCAATCCGTGTGCTGTCTGCAGTCGGCACCGTCTCTGAGCACTCGGCCAGACGAACAAAAGATGACAATCCAAAGACCAATCGTTTCTTTTTTCCCTCCGACTGTTTCTGCACTTTAACGTTCTCTTCAAACAAAGCAGATGCCCAAGCACGGGGCAAAATCCCCCCCTCGTCCTCACTCACTGCAGAGGATCCTTGCAGATCCAGCCTCATGCACACAGAGACCTCAACAACCACACCTGCCTCAAAATCCCTACCTGCGCAAACAAATCCAGACAAGCCATCGGAAGGTTCCCTCAACATCTCAAACAACACACCCCTGTCTGACGAGTCCTCCTCTATTCCTGCATTTCCTGCAGCCTTCCCCTCCTTCTGCCCGAAGCCCGAATCATCTACGACCTTTGCCAACTGGTGAAGAGACATAACGGGAACAAAAAAGTTCGGGCTGGAAGGAAACACATTCATGGGGCTGGAAGAGCGGGAAGCGCCCTCTTGGCTTCCCGTTTTTTCTCTGGGTCCCCCCCCTTCTTCTTTCTTTTCATCGCGGTGAGATGTTCTTCCTTCTAATCGTCCGGTTTCTTGCCTTTTTGTTTTTTCCCCGGTCTGTTCAGAGGCTGGAGAGGGCGAAGAGAGACGGATAACCAGAGAGTGGAGACGCGGCAGGACCTCATTCAGGGACAGGCCCACAATACCGTTTTGTACATTCATGGAAGCTGCCACATGATCCGCTTCTCCCACAGTTCTCTCGACTCCTCCATTCTCCTTTCGCATCTTCTCATTCCCTCTTGCTCCATCTCCATCAATCCCCCCTCCCCTTCCCTCCACCTGCCTGCTTTCCTCCTTATTCTTTTGATTGGATGTGAGCCTTGTAGGAAGTTCGAGTGACTCCGGTCTCTGAGAATCACACCAGAAAGAAAACTCACACACGCACGGGGGACGGCCCCAGCGAACTTTCCTCAACGTCACAGACAGACGACGAGCACGTGGAATGATCTCTATTTCTGTTGTCGCTTCTCCTGCCTGAGAGCCTTGACGGCCTTCCTCTTTGACAATGACGGCGTCTGTCTTTCTAGAGGGAATCCCGTGTTCCCACTGGAACCGGGAGAGGCCTGTGAAGCACAGGAGACTCCGAGGAGGGAGGTAGAGGGAGACATGACGGGATTCGACCATCTTTGGAGGGGCCTCTCTTCTTTGGCTTTCACTTTCTCTCTCCCCCTCGTCACAAGAAGCTGAGGGTTCACTTGCAGAAGCAACAGCTGCAGTGTCAGCAGAGGCAGACGACGACGAAGAGGAAGAAGAAGAAGAAGAAGAAGAAGAAGAAGAGTGTTGGGGAATTTTGAGCCTCATGTCCATACAGATCCCCGAGAGGAGGGAGAGGGTGGCAACACAGTCCTCGAAGGGAGAGTGTGTCTCGACATGGGAGCCGATGCCTTCACCTGCACATGCACAAACAGTCAGTCAGTCAGTCAGTCAGTCAGTCAGTCAGTCGATCACGAAGAGAACAGAAGAAAAGAAGAGAGACTATCGATAGAAGAGAACAGATAAGGAGAGACAATCCACCAATGGGATACCCTGAAGTACCGATTTTTTCGGACCCCTTTTCCTCAGACTTAGCGATGACGTTCACAAAAACCCTGAGTCAAACAAAACGAACACTGCATACTGAACCCCGTAGCGTGGAGAGAAAGAGGCAAGGCGGCAATCTGGGTTTCATTAGAGTGAGGAGAGCAGCACGCACATCCGAAGTGCTGCCCTGATCGCTCTACCCGCCTGTCTGATTGCACATTTGCCCGTCTATCTGTCTGCCTGTCCGCGTGTCTGTCTGTCCGTCTGTCTGCCTGTCTGTCCGCCTGCCTGTCTCGCTGTCAATCTGTCTGCCTACCTGCCTCCTTGTTTGTCTATCTGCTTCACTACGTGTCTCAAAAGGAGGAGGAAAAAGAAAATGAAGTGCACTTTGTCTCTCTTATTGGCTTTTTTCCCGTCTACCTGTTTTCCTGTCCGTCTGTCGGTCTGTCTGCCTGCCCACCTGCATCTGTCTATCTGTCTATTTGCCTGCCTGTCTGTCTGCCCATCTGTCTATCTGCCTGTCTGTCTGCCCTCCTACCTGGATGGTATTCGTTGATGGTCGCCTGGTCTGCTTCGAAGGCCATCACTCCCGTCTCGTGCAGTCTCTTGGCGATCTTCCTCAACGACTTTGACAAGGGGAGTGTGGCTGTCTCCTTCTCCTTCTGTCCTTCTGCTGAATCACCAACAGAGAGACGGAGATAGTCAAACGCAACACCGAAATGCGCAACACGACGACGCAGGAGAGACGTAGAGTCCCAAGGTCCCTTGTCTAGCTCGGTCACTAGATCCGCCTCCTCCTCTGGTGTGATGAAATCGGGTTGGAAGCGCAAACCAGGAACCAAATTGGACGCTTCCGAATCAGATGATAGTCTGATTGCTGGTCTTGGAGCAGGCGATGCGACTCCTTTTGATGGCGTTTCCCCTTTGGGTTTAGTGTGGCCGTCTCTGCCGTCTCCGTCTGGAGACGGCTCAATTCGCTCACAAAAGAAAACACGGACCTTCCGTCCGGATAGGGCAGGAACAGCTGTGCTGTCCAGCGCCTCTTTCGCTCGAACGGCATCTGCCTCGTCTTCGAACGAAACGAAGGAAACGTTTTGAGGGCCTAAAGCAACCATTTCCAGAGTCCCAAAAGTGCCCATCAAAGATCGGAGCGTCTCCTCGTCCACTCCCAGAGCTTTGCCCACACTCGCAAGGAAGAGATGCCTGCACTGCGCTTTCGGCCCATAGGGCTTCTTGTATAGGCTGAAAGGTTCAGCCATTCCGCTGTGCGCTAAAAAGACGTGACCGCTGGGATTCAAAAAGCTGAGCTGAAACGAAAGCCTTGCTAGCCGATCAGCTGTCCTCAGAAATGCGGGAGCGAAACTAACTCACAGCGTTGCTTTCATACATCACAGCGCTTGAGCCAGTGTAGGTGCCAAGTGATTTACTGTCATTTACTATTGATCCACACGGCTCCATTTTGCAAGTTCAGGGACTCCTATATAAGAGTGAGTCACTCATTGACTCATGTTGACTCTGAGTCATGCCTGGCTTCGATTTGCATATATATGCAAACTACAATTCAAATGTTTTTTCATAAAATTTGCAGATCCTCGCAGCACGCATGTAGACGGCCATGACGTTTGCACGAGCCGCCGAAGCTTGAGCCGCGGCCCCTTAATGCATAGGAAAACGTTCACACCTATAGCTGCTCCCCGCCAAAATCCGTTAATTGGTAGCGAAGAGGAGGGCTGCTCCAAGGGCATTGAACTGGGCCTAAATAACCTAGATCGAATTGAATTCAAAGCTGACTAGAGATTGGAACCACATGCATATGGGGAACCACTATCACATTTGTTCAAGAAAAAAAATGTTGGTTCACCGTAAACAATATTGAACTACATTGAACAACCACAGCCTTGTGTGCGACACAGTGTGCCACCGCTAATAGCAGTAGACGGAAGTTTTAGAAAGTCTACAAAAACTTAGACTAAAAGAAAACGAATAAAAGGTAATTAAAATGGTGAGAGACTCCCAACTAGACTCGATCTCAACCACTAGCCGGGGCCTTAATGTGTAGTCTATACATGAAGAACCACAATTAAAGTCTGTTTAATTAACAAAAAAATATGTAAAAAACAAAAAAAAAAATAAATAGACTTTTTAAATATAATGAATAAAAACCATCTTAGCATCGTAACAAACATTCGATCAAAGAATGCAAGTGGTTGCATTATAATGAATGGTTGATTGATCTGTAATCTGGTCAGCATGTATGCTGAAGTGCAAACATTGAATTAGCTTTTGTCGGTACATGCATTTGCCGATCGACTCGGGTGAAGAGGAATGGATGATTGTACGCAAGTACGTTGACATGCAGGCCACAACTTCCCTCTGGTCTTCTTCAGATGTCACAAAAGGGGGTACTTTCTCAGTCTGTCTGATACACAGTCCGCCGTCTGCCTGTCCTTTCAGTCGGTAAAAACCCGCACGCCGTATCCTTCCTCCCTTCTTCGTCTTGGCACATAACGGTCCGACAACTCCCCCTACTTTCCTTCCCCGCAAAGGCACAGACAGCGTATTCAACAGGAGCAGGAGCATCCCAGACAGACAACCGCCAAACCCTCCCACATGCAGACGTCCTTTCGTTGTCGCCATGCCTGTGTTCGTCGTGCAGAGCAGCAAGAAACCTCTCTTGAATACCGGTCCCACAACTGCTTCCATTTCTTCATCTCTGCTCTCTGACTCCATTTGATGGATCGAAATATTTTGTCCCCCAATCTCTCCTGCTCCAGCTGTTTGGGCCTTCTTTTCTTTTCTAAGGTTCTGCGGGGGGGGGGGGAGGAAGTAACGGAGGACCCTGACTGACAGACAGACCGACTTTCTTGGACAGCGACAGGGGGCGTGTAGGGTGAGAGAACGAAAGAAGGAAACGGACAACGCTTTGCACTCTGTCTCCTTGAATGTGTGGATTGCATCTTGCAACGTTTTTGGTTTTTGTCACAGACGCATCGCCTTACAGACAGACGGACAGACAGAGTACCCGAAAGAAAAAATGCGGAAGGACCCACGCATCGAGAGAAGGAAGGAAGAAATTTTTAGAGGTCGCCTTTGCAGCCCCCTGACAGACCCGATCCCCCCTCTCACAGCCAACAGCCAGGCAAGCAAGCAGCAACAGAAGACAGGGAGGACACACACAAAAAAAACCATGCAAAACAAACAAAGATGCCCCCTACCTGCCCCCCCACCCCCCGACATTTACCTCAATTCGTTCACACATACATCCAATCATTGCATGCACCCACTTATGACGGTCCCATTGAATTTTCCCGCCCTGTTTTTTCCTTGCTTCCTTCTCTGGAATTGCAGCTCGACTCCTTTGAGTATCCCTCCCTTCCTCTGCACCCCCCAACCCCACCCAGCAATCCCAACAGCGCCAAGCAGGTGCTGCCATCCCGAGCAGACCAGCCCGAGCAGAAAGAGGAGGTTTCACGAAGGAAGAGTGAGAACAGGACCAGGCATGAGGACACACACAACAGAGCGGAGACAGACAGGGAGGGGGGCCGGGTTGAATTCGAATGCAGGCGCACACGAGCATTGCACCTGCTCACGTGTTTGCTCCTTCTCCCGTCTTTCGTCTCTCTCTTCCGCGAACTCACAGGAACTTTCTACTCGCTTCTGTCACCTCCTGACGACACACAAACAAATCAACCAGTCATGCAGGAAGAGAGGAGCAAACAACGAACAGTGGAAGAAAAAAAAACAGGAACGGCGAAGAAGGACATTTATTTACGATGCGATTCAGGACACGAAAGACAAAACGGGGGAAGGAACGAAAAGAGACGCTGTGCCTGTCACTGGACCATGAGAGAGATCAGCAGGAGGAGAAATGTGCATGGAGAACGAAAACACAAGGAGAGAAAGAGGGAATGCAGAGACTGCAAGAAAGAAAGGACCGAAACGAATGCCAGTTTAGCGAAAGGATGTAAGAACGAGAAGAAGAAAAAGAGCAGTCACCTGAAAATTGGTGTGCTCACTTTCTCCGTTCGAGGGCAGGGGGGAATAGTCAAAAGATAAGACAGAATGAAAAGAACACCGATTGAAGGGAGAGAAAAATCGTTGTCTGCCTTTTCCTTTTCCTGTCATATACGGAGAGGGGAAGGAAGCAAAACAGAGAGGGGGTTGGTGAGAAGCAGAGACCTTCGCTCGCTCTTTCTCTTTTTCTTGCTCGCCTCCCTAACCCCTCTCTTCTCCGTTCTTGATTCATTCCTTGTGGTAGTTTCTGATTTGACTAGATGAGAAGTCGATCGCTCCTGTAGTGCGTCTATTGTTCTCTTTTATCTCTGGGGCAAATCGCGTTTCTCTATTCGTTCCTTTTGCCCCTTCCCCCTTCTCGGTCGCTCGGTCCGACGGCGTTAAATTTGTTCCTTCGCTCGAGAGATCTGAAGGAAGAAGTCAACACTCACTCGGAAGGAAGACTTCCCCAACCACTTAATTCAAGCGAGCGCAACAAAACAAAACAAAGGAATGGTCAAACAGGCAGGCAGGAAGAGTGGGGGGGGGAAGAGTGAGGAGAGAGGAAAGGCAGGCGGAAAGGCAGGGGGGCAATCAGACAAGCAAGCCAACCACACTTCTCATGAAGAGAGGTAGGAGGAAGGAAGGAAGCGAGACACGCGAGACTTTGACGGTTGGTCTCCCTTCCCTCCCTTCGCAATGACTTTCTTTCTTTTGACGGGTCATTTCACTCTTTTGCTTTGCCGCTTTTCACCACAGACAGATAGACAGACAAAACGCCGGCAGTAGAAGAAAAGACAGTGCAGTGACAGATTCCAAAATACGCACAAACAAAGAAGAACGTACAGAGACAAAACAACAAACAAATAAACATAAGATTGCGATCTGACGGAACACAACAAACGAATGAATGGAAGAACTGCAGCCCCCTTTCTCTTCCTTTCCCTTTCCCAGCCGAGAATCAATCTGTCTTCTGTCTTCACAGCATACCGACATACCACAGACAGACAGAAAGAGAGGCCGGCCCCGTTCGATCGACTTCAGGCAGAGAGAGAGTAATTCTGTCAGACAGAGAGAGTTCTCTTTTTCTTCTCTATTGGATGGTCTTTGGAGCTACACTGCCTCTGCCAGCGGAAGAGGGAAGAGGTTCATTCATACACGCACACATACAGATGCACTCACAAACACATGCATCCACAAAAGAAACATCCAGAGAGAGGGACTGAAGAAGAAAAGATAGAGGAGGGGGAGATACAGGAGACGAGACAGACCTCTACAGACTGTCAGCAAAATGACCAGCTAGGAGGAAGATTCATGCAGACAGACGTGGGAGAAAGGGAAGAAAAGAACAGAAGTCCGCTTTCTTGCGTTGCTTTCTTTTGCCAAGACTTCATTCTTCGCTCCTCTGCTCTTTCGAAGTGATCCGCAAGGGAGCAGTGAGTAACACGAGGCAGGAAGGAATCAAGTGAGGTGGAGGATAGGAAGAGAGAGGAGGGCTCTCTCCTCCTGGAGGGACTACCTCCCCCCCCCACTTTGCTGCTGCCTTGTACGTCGGAAAGATGGACAAGTTGTGTCTGAACTAGAAGAAACACACAAGAAGGAAGCCCTTTCTTTCTTACCGCCCCCTTACCTGAGAGGACCTTTCCTCGTTGACATGTACAACGAAGCGGCACAAGAAAGAAAGGAAGGAAAAAGGGGGACAGAGGAAGACACCCAGACAGACTTGGAAGGAAGGGGAGGACGGAGAAGACAGAGAGAGGAGAGAAAGGGGATGCGAATGGTGATGAAAGAAAGGGCCGAATGAATGAATGAATGGACTGAAGGGAGGGAATCAATTGGGAAGTTCTCATCCATCGAGACTCAAGAAGAAATCCCCATCTTTCCCTTCCTCCCTTTCTTTCCGTTCCCCCTCGACTCTGCATTCCATTCTCTCACTGATTGTTGTCAGGCCACAAGGAGGTGCAAAGTCAGAGAGAGACATCAAGCGTCTCGCTCCTTTTTTGCCCTCTGCCAAGCCTTTTTCTCTCTCCTTCCCTTCACTCCTGCTGAGTGTCTTTCACAGACGCAGCGGCACCAGTTGTCACAGCACAGTTGGGAGAGGCGGAGGATGAAGACAACTTCAGTCCTCTATCCCCCAAGTGCTTGAACCCCCCCTGCTTGACAGGAGCACTTTCCTTGGGTGGTGTGTTGGCACTGTGATTGGGTGATTGGTCTTCTCCCGGGTGATTCTCTTTCTCGAGACTCGGGCGCTCACCCATCTCCTCCTGGGCCCCCCTCCTGCTGCCCCCCCGACCGATCCCCCCGCCCCTTCCCCTCCGACCAGACGGGCGGCTTGCCCTACGACGGGACCCCCCCTCCACCACCTGCCACTCGTCTCCACACTGCTTTTCCTTTTCGCTCTCCTCCCTTCTCTCTCGCCTGGCAGATGGAGGGGCGGTGGTGGCGGGTGTCTCTGTTGCCTCGTCGGCAGAGAGCCTCCCACTTCCCTTCTCTCCTCCTGCTCCCTTCTTCTGCTTCCCTTTTCCTCCTCCACGCTTGGGGGACGGGGACGGGGACGGGGACGGGGACCGGGGGGCGAGGCCGGGAACGCGCCTGTCGGGCCGTACCGTGATAGACTCTCCGGGAGGAGCAGCGGGGGCGGACGATGAGGCCCCGGCATGACTGTCGGGACTGGCGGAGGGGGCACGGGGGGCCCTGCTGCGCCCCCTTTTGTTCTCAGACTGATCTCTCTGCTGAACATTTCTGTCAGCCTGACCGTCTAACGAGGGCCTGTATACGTCTCTGCTGCCAGCCCCCTTCCCTCCTCTCCCTCCACCTCTCCCTCTGCCTCTTCCCCTCCCACGGCCTCTGCCACTCTCTTGGCTCGGGCCTTGTCCCCCCTGCGGCATCGAGTAGCCGAAGGTCTGATCAGGGAAAAAGTCGTCGTTGAACCCCCCCCCGGCCTGGGCCTGGGCGGCGCCGCCCGCAGGCTTGAAAGTGTCGAAAAAGTTCGCGGGGGGCGCAGGTCCCACCTGCGTCTGCGGCATTCCTCCTCCCTGCATCTGCATCTGCATCATCATTTGTTTCATTGCCTGCTCATACCCTGCCCTGAAGACCGATTCCATGTATTCAGGACTCACTGTGCCTGCCGCAGCATTCCCGCCGCCACCCTTTCCTTTCCCCTTTCCGCCCCGACCTCTTCCCCTCAGGGCCTGTCCATGTGCCCCTGCGGTCGGAGCGGACTGCTGGAGGTGAATGCCGTTTGGTTGCTGCATGGTGGCTCGTGCATGCTGCTGCTGCTGGTTTCGGTGCTGGTGGTGATGCGGTCTCCTACCGTTTCTGTCTTCGCGTTTTTTCGTTTTCTCCTTTTCGCCATCCTCGGCACGGATGTACCTCAAATCGTCCTTCGACACTCTTCCCTCCCTTACCTCTCTGTTGAGTAGGGTGAAGAAGATACCGCCATTGGAACGGGGACGGAGGCCGTCTGCGGTCCTCATCCCCCCGTTGTCAATGATCTTGGTGGTCTCTGTGAAGAGGGCTCTGCACTTCACCAGTCCGAGCTTTCGGATGCAGCGCTCGAGCTGTTCGTCCTTGGGCTCCATGAGGGATGCACAGAGGTCCATGAGGAATCTGGACTCGATGTCGGTCAGGGGGGGCTTGTCCTCTGCAGGCAGAAAGAAAGAAAGAAAGAAAAGAAAAGAAGGAAGAAAGGAAGGAAGGCATGCAAGTCTCGTTTGAAAAAAAGGCAAAAGAAGTGGAAGAGCGGCAATCTGTCGAAAAGGACCAGCCTGAGCTCTGCATGTTGATCCAAGCGAACAGGGAGGAGACACAAAAAACAAAAAGGGGTGTGCACATTCTCATGGGGCAATACATCCTTTCATCAAGCAAGAGGAAAGAGACACAGAAAAAGGAAAGAAACCATCAAAAACAATACAGAAAACGGACACGGAGACGTAGAAAGAGACAAACAAACAAAGAAAGAAAGAAAGAGAGAGAGAGAGAGAAAGGAAAGAAACTGACGGAGTTCTGCATCCAAGTCATTCTCCACTTCCTTTCCCTCCTCTTCTTTTGTCCAATACTCCTCCTCCTCTGCATTCTCCCCCATTTCCACGATGTCCGTGGCAGAGGATTCGGACTTCGTTTCCTCACCCCCACCCTCTTTCTGATTTTCCTCATTCTTCTTCCCCACATTCGCGTTCTGCGTACTGGCGGATGAAGAGGGGGCGAGGGGCGTCTTTGCTGCTGCTGCTGCGGCTGAGGCAGAGGCCCGAGAGGGCACGGGAAAGCCCATGGCCTCGAGGTCGTCTAGATCCTCCTGCTCTCTCTCTGTTCTCAAAACACCCACGTCTGTACCCTTTCTCTTCAGTCTCAGACTCCCCACCCCCCCTTCCACCATCTCCCTGTTCTCGTCAATGCCCCCGAGCGTCCCCTGGGCACGCAGCGGTCTCTTTCCACTGCCAAAACCCTGGAACCCCCCCGCAAGGGAGTGAGAGCTCTGACCGGCTACACCCGCACACCCAGCATGAGTCGATGTACGCTGGAGAGGGGTCACAGACTTTCCTCTGCTCTTGCCGTCTGCTTCCTTTGCAGTAGCAAGGGAGAGAAGAGGGGGGAGACGTTGACGCAGAAGAGCGGAAGCAGACAGGGCCCTCGGACCTCCGTCAGTCGCACGACGCGTGAGGACCCGGCCCCCCTCTGCCCCCTCGGCCCGCTTGGCCTCCTCTTCAAGGACAGGGAGCATGAACGTCTCAATCGTTGTGCCAAAACTTCGGGTGACAGGGGCGGCAGATGGATCGGGGGTAGCTTTCTTCTCCTCCCTCTCTCGGCCTTTCCGTGTGGAGGCTAGCTCGGCCTCCTTCATCACCTTCCTGCTAAGTTCGTGTGTTCTCTGTGTGTTGGCTGCGTGGTCTAGGAAGTCGGCGACTTGGAGGCGTTCGTGGAGTCGGGCAATTTTGGCTGGAGTGATATCGAAGGTGTCCTTTTGATAGGCAAGGGCCCCCTTGGTGACTAGAATCTGACAGTGTGTGAGCTGCCCTGCAACCGCAGCTGCGTGGAGCGCATTGCGTCCGAGTCTGTCCCTGAGGTCCACCCGTGCGCCCTTGACGAGTACGAGCCACTGGAAGAAGTCCCGAGAGTCTCGACATGCTGCGTAGTGGACAGGAGACCTGCCGGCACTGTCAAGTTCGTCGACTGCAGAGAATGGAGGTGGGGGGGGGGAGAAGAATGTTCGGTGAAAGCAGGAGAGTATTTTTCCTGAAACAGGGACAGGAAGGAGCTTTAGGTGAAGTACCAGAGACTGGAACAGAATAGAAGGGAAGAGATGAGAAGAGAAGAGAAAAGCAAGGACAGCACGGAGAGAGGGAGGCCTGTGGGAAGGAAGGTAAGACGAGCGACGGGAACAGAAGCGTACTACAAAGAATGAAGGGCGGCAGTGTTGCCAGGGAAAAGAAGCGACAACTTCAGCAAAGTTTCACACACGAAGTGACAAGAAGCGAAAAGTGGCGACGTGTCAGAGCTAGAAAACCGGCGATTGGTGGCTGGGTGCACGAGAGGAGGGGGGGAGGCCTCACTGACTCGAGGCGCCATGGTCGAGCAGGAGTTGGCACATAGGGATGGACTGTTTGATGGCTGCGAAGTGGATGGGGAAGGACTCGACAGGGGGGCCCCTGTTGGGCGGCAGTGTGTGCTTCAGTGGTGCCTTCACGTTTACACCCGCCTTCAGAAGGGCCTGTACGGAAGCGAAAGCAAAGAAAAGGACGGAGAGGGCGGGAGGATTTTGAGAACAAGAGACTGGAGAAGGAAGCTGAGGGAGAGGCAGGAGAAAAAAAAGTGCAGAGAGACGTGCTAGAAACGGATAGCAACCAATGAGTCCTGGAGGGAAGAGGGAGGCGCTAACAGGAAGCAGTGAAACAGAGAGGCGAGGGACAAGCAACCCGAATCAACACTAAAGAGACGTGCGTGAAAGAAAGGCACAGTAGAGAAGCAGTGTTTCAACGAGAACATGAACAGAATGAGACTCCAGTGCTCCTCTGCCGACTGTCTATCCATTCCCGCAGTTTGGGAAAATCTGGGCGACTCAACTTGCCCATTCACCCTTCCACCTTCCACTCCGTCTCCCCAAACACCCCTGTTGATCGACACACTTCTCGCACCTAGACACTGACCATAGCTGTTCCAACTTTGTTCTTGACGACAGCCAAATGGAGGGGCTGCCATCCCTTTTTGTCTGTACAGTTGACGTCGACACCCTCCAGCTTCAGAAGGCCCTCAGTCCAGGGCAGGTCCCCCTCTCCAGCAGCAGTGTGAAGCGAGGTGCGGCCCGAAGTTTCACTGCACTCACGCACATCAAGAGAAAAGAAGAAGGAAGAAAATCACACGGTGTCGCAACGAAATTAGGGAAAGAGGAATGCCGGATTCTGCGTCGACGTGGCTTTCGTAAGGAAGCAGATCCCAGGGCTACTGACTCTACAGTGAACACAGGGATGCGCCCCTGCGCCCCTTCGTTCGTCTCTCCAGTTTTCTGCTCTGCCATTGGAGCGTCAATTTCAGAGCTGCAGAGCGAAAAGAAGGGACTATGTAAAAATGTTGCACTACCAAAAGAAGAATCCAGGTGCTCAGACCAATCGCAGGGCGGAGTAATCTACCTGGACTCTGGGGCTTCTCGGCAGTTTTCAAGCAACAAAGAAGAGAGGAGACAAGAGTGGCTTTCGGCAGGTTGGAGACGAACTTGCAAACTTAAACTTCTCTCTTTCAATCTTTCAGCACCCCGCTGTCGACTTCAAGCAGCAAACGGCTGATGGATGTACAGGTCAGGGAGGCACTCGATCAACTTCTCTTTGGGGCACAGCTAGTCGCTGTCTGTACGTCACTACAGGAGCAGATGTTGATCAGGCAACCTTCAAAGCTGTTGAGATGCTGTTGAGGAAAAGAGAGATATTTCGGTACGTCGATCGATCGTTTTTGGTGTGCACGGATTTTTTGGCTTGCGGACCATGCATGTGGCGGCGCCCCGCCACGACGAACCTAATTTAACCAGCCTGTATAGCACGTACGGTCGGCGCGCCGCGGCAAGACCCTTTATAATCATGCAATCCTTTAATCATACTGCGCCGCCGCTGCATCAGTCACCGAATCTCATGTACACACACTACTAAACAAGTACAGAGACATTTACAACAAGTCCTGGTTAGTCCTGGTTTTATTTCGCTTACAGTAGTATGTAAATGTAATACCCCCAGGGTGGTGGTCAGAAAGCCGTTTTTGAAATGGGAAGATACCGGTAGGCCGAAGGCCCACCGGCAAAGTTTCCGGTAGGCGCCGTAGATGCCGCCAGGAAACTGCCGGTAAACACCGAAGGTGCCGCCCAGACACTGCCGATGGGCGCCGAAGTGCTGCCTGAGTCAGTTAGTAAGTCAGTCAGTCAGTGAGTCATGAGATATGAGTTACTCAGTCAGTAAGTCAGTGAGCCAGACAATGAGTCAGTCAGTCACTCTGTCAGTAAGTCAGTCAGTCAGTCAGCGCCAGTCATTCCACAAGTCAGCCAGTCAGCCAATCAGTAAGCCGGTTAGCCGTGAGGGCCTTCCTGAAGAAGAGGACGTGGAGTCGCAGCTAGCTTTGAAGACGGGTACAAAAAGCGAAGTGTACAGCTTAAACGGTGTACTCGGAAGAAAGAGACGCTCTGTGACTGGTTCGGATCGGGTTGGGACGATTCTAACTCTGATGTGCCACTGTACCAGCAGCTAGCACAACGGAAACGTGGCCAGATGCAGCAAGATGTTTCAATAGAGGATAAATGACTTCAAATTTCTTTTTTAGGAAAAATTCTAAGAAAAGATACTTTAGAATGATTTTAATATATCATTTTATAGTGCAATATTTAGTCACTACTACTTTACTAGAACCATATCATTATTTTTACAAACTTCTTTTTTACTACATATATGTATAGTAATATAAATACTTATAAACACTATTTTTGGGAGAAATCTGGTATGAAGCGGTTTTTGAGTGGGAAACTGCCGGTGGTTTGTTTTTTTTATGAGAAAAGGCCGGTAAGTGGTATGAAAGAGCTTATAAAATCTGATTAGCGCCCAGGGGGTAAAATGTAAGCAGTAACGACGAGTACTAGTCCAGCAGTAGTCTCAGCGGAGAAAGACTGAAGACCTTACATAAAAATTTAGATAAAATTAAATGGAAAATCGATCTAGTGGAAAACTTCAGGAAAATTAAGAGACATAAAGAAGCACAAAACTAAATGAAACCTCATGTACATGAACCGGTACCGAGCGAATTGTTTTTTAAATCAGTAGACCTTGGTGGTGCGAAAGACGCCACGGGCATTCACAGACAGTAACCTGGCAGTTTTTGATGAACAGTTTCTTAATTCTATATATAGTAAGACAAATTTCGTTTTAATTTTTTTAAAAGAAATAATTCATAAGATAATTTCTCAGTTTTTTATTCGTTACATGGAGTAACAGCGACAGATCTCGGTGCCTTTATTTTTGAAGCACGCACATGTATACACACACACACACACACA
>JAHBMJ010005809.1:5885-64832 GCA_018398765.1 Chromera velia | reverse complement strand
TCCCCCCCCCCTGCCCCTGACACGCCCACCGTTGAGCAGTGCCTCATATGAATTGAAAACAAAACAGTTATGATCATGGGAAGAAATGGTTCAATCAGATTGATTCAGAGCCATTCAGATGCATTTCTTATTATGTTTTCGTCTTAGCGTTAATTTATGATGATAGGTACCAGACAATTTATGATTTTGAAAAAATATATACTCTATATATACATTTTTTTATTTTATTTTTTAAACATCTTACTAAGCTTAAATAGTCTTAAATAAATTATGAAAATCAATTAGTTAAAAGGTTAAACTATCTATTTTAATGTTTTAAAAACTAAATTTTTCAAAGTCACTTTCCAGTATAAAAGTTTCAATTGTCAGTACAGTCAGTTCAAAGAGGGGAATGAGTACAAGTGCTGTGGTTATCTGGGCTACTGGAAGCCAACCTGCAGGTGCAGCAAGTGTACGGCAGAGAAGAATGCCGCCCCACCCAAGTCGAAGAAGAAATAAGCAGTCAACCACGTTTGAGGAAATCCGGCTAACCCGGGTGAGTTCGTTATCGGAGAGTATGATGTGCTCAACTTCCGCCCCTCTCCTCCCACAGCGTTTGATTTCCAGCAATCATCAAACTGTGTCACATATCAGTGTACGAATTGTCGGCATGATGTCGGATGGGAGATGGTAGATACGGGTACCAAGAGGGGAATGGGGAATCGTGGAAGGTTGCAGAGAGCTGGAGTTCTGGTTCGGGAACAGCCATACTCTGTGCGCGTTGGCGTTGCAAAGCGCAACGGCGATGGCCGCCAAACGTCCGAGCGCATTTGGATCAATGTCGATGGGATCGGCACCGTGATTCTGGAGGACGAGATGGGTGGGCTGTTCCACACGTATCTCTACCTCATAGATGACGATGTTCCCACATTGGTCACGTATGATGCCTGCGCAGCGTTTGATAGGTCGGGCGAGACGCCGTCATACTTTGATATGCGAGATGTCCATGGCATTATACATCGCGTCACTGTTGATGCACCAATATAGCCACTGCTACTCTCATATCCCTTCTTTTCCTCTCCTTGTCAATATGAAGAAAAAGGAAGCAGAGTTTGACCGTGAGTGGGGTGGTGGTAGGTAGGCTCTGTGTATGTAGCGTGAGCTGCATCGTTTGGACATGGAAGAGGCAAGAGTCGAGCACGATCGTCTCGGCATCCACTCGGAGGCTGAATATTTCTGTCTCACCCTCGAAGAAGATAGAAAGTCCATCATAGCAGCCATGGTAGCAGAGATTACTGCCACTTGCCGGACTTGCCAGCAGAAGCAGACAGTCAACAAGTCGTTGAGGACAGCGACTCGAGAGAAGAGCAGGAGAAGCAAGGTGAAGGAATTCGGGGATGAGGTATATTTGGACACGTGGTTTCCTGGAGATGAGGATGCAGAGGTCAGTGGGTTCCCGTGTGGGAATCTTTGGACAGATCTCTATACTTGTAGCAAGTTCGACACTCCGATGTGTGGCCGCCGTGATGCTGCAGATTCCCTGATGGATTGGATCAATTACTACGGTGTCGTTCCTAAGAAGATCTTCACAGACAGGGCCCCCGAGTTGATTGGGGGTAAGTTCATCGAAACCTGCAGGTCGTTCAGCCCACCCATCCTCCCAAAAAGGGCCCCAACTGGAATCAAAGGGATTTTGGGGTTCGCTGAGAAACCTATCCGCACTCATCGGAATCAGGTCAGGGTGGCTCTGGACAGGTGTTTGGTTCCGAGTGAGGGGGGGAGATGGGGAGAGCGAATTCCCCATAGTCTTATACACAAGATCAACATAGTAGTAGCCATAGAAGGAGATAAGATTGTCTATCCCACTGACAGAAAGAGTGTGTATAAGCGGAGGACTGGGGAGAAACCAGATTGCAAGTTTGCATTGGGGGATTAGGTTGTGATTCGTTATGGTCCTAAGGACCTTTCCCTCCCAGGTAAGCTTTGTATGTTTCTTTACAATTGGTCCCCCCGTATCGCAGCACTCTTGTACTACAACGCACAGAAACACCGCATTCAGGTTTTTAACATACACCCTTTCCTCATGGAGCCCTTGCACGATGGTCCACTTGCGGGGTGGCATATGGTGAAGAGAATCCTGGAGACCCCTGTGAAGGGAAGGCTTGTGTCTGGGAGTGAAAATGTGTTTTTGCCCTCTACTCCGCAGGTTTCTGGTCAGAACCTTCCCGCCGCCCATCCACAGGATGGTGGGGCTCCTCCGCAGATAGGTGCGATTCAAGGGGGGGCAGCCGCTACTCAAGAGGACGGGGGGGGTGCAGCAGGCATAGGAGGCGACGACCAGGACCTGGGGGTGGAAGTCCAGGCAGAGGTTCCACAGCAGGGAGCGGGCCCTCCGAGAGATAGCCAGAGGAAGTACATAGGTTTGCTTATGGAAGCGAATGGCAGGCATCTTGTGATGATGCAGACAGGGAAAGCGTATCACAAGTCCATCCCTGCAGCATGGCTCTAGCCAGTGGGGGATAAGAGTGGGAAGTGGCGTGCAGAGGGAATAGCGCCCAATCCCATTCGGAAATAGCAAGTGCTACGTTATTTCAATTTCGTAGACGACCGTCTGCCTGCCAAGATCGAATTCCAAGTCTCCCCAGGCCCCCCTCCGATTGGTGTCGGTCCGTCCGCACAGCAGCAGGGTGTTATGAATGAAAGGGTACCGCCAGATAGGGGTGGGGATGCACCCGCAGCCCCTTACCCTGATGGCATTCCTCCTAATGACTCTTTGTTTGGTTCCGACCTCGGAGTCCTCAGAAATCCTCAGTACGAGGGGGGGGCAGAACAAGGGTCAGTATATTCGGAATCGTTGGAGGCGCTAGCAGCCTTTGATTTTAAGAAAGGCTCCACCAACATTCCAGCAAAAGAGGAAGAGATGAGGGAGGGGAAGTTTAATGAGGTGATGAGAGATAAGTAGCTCCAAAACATCTGCAGGCAGGAGGTATTTGGGAGGGCGGTTCCGAGGGAAGAGGCCAAGATGGTGATGGATCTCAGCTGAAGGCTCACATGGAAGGAGAAGGAGGCAGAAAAAGGAAAGGGAAAGGAAGGAAAGAATGGAAGTCCGTCTCCACAGCGAAAGCCCGATGCTTCGGGAAGGGCTTCCGGGATAAGAGAAAGATCGATACCTTCACAGGTACCCCTGTCCCTGCTCTGATCTTTTTCTACATGATCTGGGCTGCCTAGACTGGGAACTCGCGTATGCTTTATAAATTTTTGTGGGGGATGTGAAGGGGGCGTTCCTTCAGTCTACTGACACGAATGTAGAGAGAGTCTACGCGTGCATGCCTGCGTGGATGCCTCCGATCCCAGACGTGTGCCCTTATCCAGACATGAAGCCCGAGAAGTGGGAGAAAGTGAAAGAGTACGTCAGATCTCTCTTGCCTGGACAGATTTGGGAGGTCGTTCACGGTCTTTACGGCATGCCTGTCTCGTCCAAACTTTTTAACAACAAGTGGGTTGGGACAACGGGGTGGGCAGGGTTTGAGAGAATGGAGTTGGGGATTACAGTTGATAAAGAGAAGAATGTTCTCATCAATTGGATCGATAACGTTTTTGGCCTGATTGCTTTTGGGCAGGTTGAGAGGGTGATGCGACATCTGCAGGGGGAGATGGAGTTTAGGAAAATGACGAGGCTTGACATGGCTTCATACAAATTCAAGTATGCGGGAATGGACTTTGAAGGAGACAAAGGGGAGTGCAGAGTCTCGATGTCCTCGTATCTTGAGGGGGTGGACACAGACAAACTGTTCAGAGAATACAAGATCCCTTGGAGAGGAGTGGGGGGCACGTCTTCATGTAAAGAAAAGGATTTTCATCTGCAGGAAGGTGAACAACCAGATCTGTCTCTGAAAGATATCTACAGCAGTGTGATCGGGTGTCTAGGTTGGAGGGGACGTCTTTCTCCTTTCCGTCGTGTGTGGTACGATGTTCTTTCTCGCTATGGGAAGACACCGACCCACAAGCATCTTGCGATTGCTGTCAGAATCCTGCACGAAATCAAGAAAGATCCAGAAGGTCTGAATTTCCACCGTCTGTCTCGCTCTCCTCTTCTCAAGATGGTTGTCTTCATTGATTCTTCTCATGAGAAAGACACATACGAAGGAAGACATGCATGGATTGCTCTTCTGGTTGATCATGCCTGGAAGCCAGGAGATGAATTGTTCAACATTTTCGCATGGCGTTCGATGCATTCGACCGTCAAGCTGGGTAGCTCCACAACTTTAGAATTAGTTGGGTTTGAGCAGTGCCTCAAGCGTATGCCTCAACTGATTTTTTTTGGCCGGAATTTTTAGAAAGACATGCCCGTACAGTTCTTAATTGACTGTAACCCTTTGCATGATCAGTTTAGATCGGGGGTGGCAGATTCAGATACGGGGATGCAACATGTTCTCGACTGATGCATTCAGAGATGCAAACAATTGTCTGCCAGCGTTGTTTGGATCCCTCGTCAGACTCAGGCAGCCAATGCACTCACCAAGCCTATTGCTTTTGGTCAATCGATCTATGATTGAAGTGTGGATCGTTCACCTGTCATGAGGGGGTGAGTTGTGAGTTAGATTCATGACAGTCTCAGAATGGAGATGTCAGGGGTGCCAGGAGTGACTGAATCTGACGTCATCCTCATAGGATCTGTATTATCAATCATATGATACAGATACCTGCAAGACACAGAAGGATTGTTGTACCTTGTCGTAATGTTAGTCTCTTAGTAGTCGTAAGGACCTTGCATATGAGAGTCCGTGTGTCTGATAGTTATCCAGATTAACCCATATTATTTCTGGTACGACGTCAGTGAGAGTAAAGGAGGTTTAGAGTAGGCTGTGCAAATGTCCGCAACGGACGGGAAGCTCGTCTTCCCTCTCTTCATCGACAAACCCGATAAAGACTTGGCGGTCAGAGAGAAAGAGAGAAAGAAAAAGAGAGAGAGAGAAAGAGAGAGAGAGAGAGAGAGAGAGAGAGAGAGGGGAGGGGGGGAAGGGCAGCTCAAAACGTTTTTTTTTTTTAGAGTAAACCATCAAGATTTAGGTTTTTTCATTTGAATCAGCATGCGTGACGGATCGGTACTTGCAAAAGTTTTTTCGGGACCTTTATATTTGAGGTTGAAAGTCATATTGATCAAATATTTGATCGTATTTGATAGGTCTTTAAACACTAGGTCCTCCCTGACTGGATATTTGATTTAAGCTTAAGCCCTACCTCAAATCAAATCAAATCAAACATGGTCACTACAGATTAACCCATATTATTTCTTGAGTCATCACACCTAAGTTACTCCAACTATTTCATCACACCTATTATGACATAATTATTTGTGTCACTCTAGGTGTCACTAGTAGTAGTACTAATGTAGAGGGTATTGTGTCACAATTTGAATTGTGTCACATTATAGTTTCAGTGTATATTAATCGACTATAAAAAATTACATACATTAATCCTGTCCTATCCTCTCCTATATAAAATGTTAAAAACTGTACGTAAGATAATGCTTCTAGCTAGGCCTAGAGCTGGGCTTCTACAGAATTGAAATCAACACTTGTGCTAGGTTGCAAGCTGGGTTGTAAGCTGCATGCTGCTGAACTGCAATATGATCTGTGATCTAGTCTGCATGTGATGCTAGCTGTGATACCTCGGGTACTATACTGGCTAAGGTTATTTCTAGAGCAGTTGGAACACTGCATGCATGCTGTGCGAAGCGCATGAAGCTACTTCTGCATGCAGCAGAAGCCATCAGCAGCAGGCACATGTCTCGCATCCTGACGGACACACCAACTTTGGCCATACATATTCTTACTGCTCGATCAATGACTTTGAAAGGACTCTGACAGGCTTGAGTGAATGTATGCGCCTCAGGTGCCTCGATCGAGAGTCAGGTGCATGACTCCGGGAAAAAAAGAAGACGCTCTCACTGTAGGATTTCTCGAACAATGATACAACAATACGGCTCGGAAGGACACACCAACTGCAAGCGAGACGGCCACAAAGCACTTTTCTTCCTAACTAGCTGACTTTCTCTTTGTTGGTTGATCTGCGTGTCGATGGATTGATCCTGCTCGCACATGCAGGCTGCAGCCCTGAAGGACAAAACCAGCGGCCGACCGTGACGCTTTGATGCGAAGACGGCTATCTGAGGTGACTGTGTGATTGATGACTCGAAAGAAACAGATGGGGAATACGGCTTTCTGTTGGATTGACTTTGTCTGCATGAGTGTATACGACCGACCCCGTGGATGGCTGTTGTCTGTCTCTGAGTCGGCATGGAGTCAAAGCCAGACCATACACCACACCACCACTCTATACCGAAAGCGAACGAGCAAGCAAGCGCTTGCTGCTCGACAGTACCACGCCACAAGAACGAGTCAGGAGTAGAACGAAGGAGACAAGCAAGAAGGGGAGCAAGAAGAAGGCAGAGCAATACAACTTTATTCCCCTGCATGGGTGTCCGTTCGTTTCTTCTGGTTCTCTCTCAAGGAAGTCCTTGGATGGATCACCCTTTCCTTTCCCCACAAGAACTCGAACTGCACATGCTCGTGCAGTCGCGCAGGGTTT
Source organism: Chromera velia (assembly GCA_018398765.1). NCBI lineage: Eukaryota > Chromeraceae > Chromera > Chromera velia. The sequence goes on along the minus strand of JAHBMJ010005809.1, from coordinate 58,262 downwards.
TCTTCCTTCCACACATTTATTCATTCATAGGCATAAAGCAAGTCACTCATGTCGGAAAAAAGAGATTTTTACACACAAGAAGCATGCATGGCAAAAATAAGCCGTCATCTTGTCCCTTCGATAAATACATCCTCACAACATTGCTCGCTGTCTGCCAAAAATACTTCTTTCGATTTCGGCAAAAATACCAACTGACAACAGAAGGTTTCGCACTTCTGCAGGAGGATCGTGACTGCTAACAGTCATTGTTTTGTCTTACTTGAAGAAAGATCGCAAAAAATAGATCAAGCGCACGTGTGGGCAGAAAGCCCACCACGATTTGCCGACCTCGTAACAGAGATGTTCTCCTCACTTTTTCCTTTTCTTCCAGTCGGTCGGTTGAAATTAGGGGGTCTGGTTTCAATCTGCGCTTCCGTCCTTTCCCTTCACTCTCTCACTGGGCAGGAAGAGAGTCAAAGAGGATGGAGGGGGGGAAAACAACAGAACAAGGACCAGCCCTTCCATTTTCTTCTTGTCCCTTTCTTCGTTTAGGACAGACTCCAAAAAATACGGCAAAAGACACGCAATCTGACTGAAGTCACGACAGGTAATTTACACACAAGCAACAGGGTGTTCTGGTCTGTCGCTCAACAAGCCGAAAAAACATCACAAGGCACACATACTGACAGATCCCCACATGACCAACGAACACTCAGCGCACTCATAGATCGTCTACCCCTCTTCTCACATGCACGGGGCACGCGCTTAGTGAGCAACAGAGGCGGGGCGCGACTCTCCAGGAGAAACCCCTCCGGCCTCCATGCTCTCAGTTCCTCCGGGGAGGGTGGCGTGGTCGCCGTCGGAGACGGAGATGTCCTTGGGCTGGGTGGCGTGACCGTAGTGGGGCTTGTTGGCAAGACGTTCCCTCTCGTCCCTGACGGCCTCGTAGGTGCGCTTGGTGGGGACGATGAACTGTCCCTGAATGTACAGGAGGGGGGTGAGAGCGGCGCAGGCAAACACGAAGAAGGCGACGATGCGGAAGGCAAAGTCCCATCGGTCCGGCATTTGTCGGAAGGCTATGCCGAGACAGACGGCTCCGAGGTTTCCTCCAGCACCGACAAGTCCTGCAACCACACCGGTGTGCTTCTTGGACACATAGGGCACAATGCCGTAAGAGGTTCCCTCAGACATCTGGACGAAGAGGGAGAAGACGATCACGACGCCGAGAGCAGTCCAGATCTCCGTCTGGAAGGAAAAGATCTGCATACACACAGGGGGAGGGGAGGGAGGAGGGGGAGAGCAAGAGGCCTCATTTGCGGAACAGAGAAGATCTGAACGACAGGCCCACAGAGAGATGGAAAGGGGCAAAGCGAAACGACAGGCTCCGCCTCAAGAAGCCTTCAGGAGTCACCAGGTATAGACACGACAGAGAAACCTTCAACAAGAGAGAGCAAAAACGACGGGGAGAACAAACAGGTTTTTGAATTTCCTCGATGAATGCCCGCCAGACTTCCGCCCGACCGAAGGACTGACCAGGAGGAAGACGGCCTCCAGTGTCAGGCAGAGCATGTGAGCAATGAGACGTCCGGACATGTTGAGGTGCTTGTTCATGAAGTCGGAGAAAATGCCTCCCAGAGCACGGGCGAAGAGGTTCATCAGACCGAAGCAGGCCGCGATGGTAGAGGCAACCTGTCTCGCCTCATTTTCGTCGGGGGAGATTTGATGGACGGGGGGTTTGCTGCCCTTGATGTAGAAGTCCTGGAAGAAGTAGGCGGCAAGGAAACTGTTGACCGTCAGCTCGACACCGAAGCATCCTCCGTACTGGATGATGAGGATGATGGTGTTCTGGTGGGAGAAGACGTCCTTGATGGAATCCCACAGGGAGGCGAGGACGGATTCTTCCTTTCTGGCGGCGGGCATGGAGACGACGGAGGTCTGGGAGTTCATCTGAGGAAGGTTGATCTGAGAGGCAGCGATGCGCTCACGGGCCTCCTCGGCAGTCTCACCAGGGCGGATTCTGTCCTTGTACTTCCCCTGGGGACAGTCAACACTGAAGAAGTAGGTGGTCAGAGCCCAGGAGATGGTGACGACACCAGGAACCACGAAGGACCAAGTGATCGCGCTCTGGAGATCCAGACCGCTTCTGAATGCTCTGAAGATGAGAGGCATGATGATGAAGGTTGCTCCTCCTCCCAGGTTACCCCTGCACACACAGTCAGGGAGGCAGGAAGAGACGTCAGCAAAGAAAAAGACGGGAAAAAGCAAACTGCAGAGGAGAAAGTCGAAGCACGTCGAAAAGCAGATAAGACAGAAAAACAGACTGGAGAGTAGTTGTGACAAGCAGCAGAGAACGCATTTCCAAAATCAGGTGCAAAACCGAGACGATCCCCCCCATGTCCCAAAGTAAGAGGGCGAGACTGACCATCCACCAGCGAAGGCGTTTGCAGTGCCCACGGTAGTGGGGGAGAACATGAGAGTGGTCCAGTACTGGCAGGGGACGAAGGTGGCACCGATGACACCAACGAAGAAGCGAAGGACGAAGAGACCAATTGCAGTGTTCACAAGACCGAAGAAGCAAATAGGGATGGCACCGCAGAGCATCAGCCCAACCATCGCCAGTCTCGGTCCGACGTGATCGCACACGGGTCCGATGAGGACACGCATAGCAATAGTGGACCCAACATTCAGAATGTTCGACGTCGCAAACTCTTTTCGGTTCACCAGGTTGAGGGAACCGGGATTGGTCGGGTCCTTAGGATTGATCAAAATCCAGTTGGAAAGAGCAGGGATGGAGAACCATGTGAGGAACGCCAGAAAGAAACAGGACCATGAGAAGTGGAACCCCCTCATGTGGGGCTTCGCAAAGGAGAAGAACTTCATCTGCTTGGCCCGCCCGACTGCGTCAACATCGGGCTTGCCGAAAAGACCGAGATTGGCACCCATTTCGAAAAAGAGATCAAGCTTGGTTGGGACAAGAAGGAGACAAGTGAAACCGACACAACGAGCAAGCAGACAGCGAGTCTTTGTATGTTACACGCAAAACCACTGGAAACTGCACCAGAACTGTGTTGTACACTTCGGATCAACTCAGATTCGGAGCAGTGAGAGAAGGGGGAAAACAGAAATGTCTTCCTTCAAAAAGGTGAAAAAAGCGTTTTTCGCGAAGCGAGGAATTTTGCCGGAGACGCACGGCCATGCGATGCCATGCGTGCCCCCGGAAAGTTCATCACCGCCTTCGTGCGAACAACCATGGAAATGAGCTTTTTACCAGTAAACTTTCATGTAAGGGCCCTCCAAGCTGATCTTTGCGGGGACCACGGTGACACGGTCCTGCCCCGCAATGTTGGGCCCTGAAAGCGAAATGAATTTGGTATAGAATTTGGCGGGGGCCACGGTCCCCTTTTGAATCTGCATGCATGCATATGCATGCCTTCAACGGCATGCCATTGCCAAGGAAGTCCATGCAAAAGAAATTGGCTCGGCGCAGAGTTGCAATGAGTTGCAAGCTAGCTATGAGTTGCTTCATGAAACAACACCTGTATACCGACGAAAAAGAAACATCCACCATTAATAAGCTGTTTGTCATGGCGGATCAGACTATTTGGACAGCAATTCATCGCTAGACAACAGGCTGGTGACAGCGACCGTTGCAGGAGGCTGCAGTCAGAAAGATTCGTACAACACTGCTGACAGACGTACCGCTTTGATTTGGATTTGTGTCGACTTTTCGATTGAACAAACTGTACCGCTCATCTTCCAGCACACAATGGGAGATTGCTGTTCCGCTCTTCCTGCCAATTACTTTGCGAAGTACTCTGACGATGACGACGCGGAGATCCGAGACCAGGAATCCAGGGCCGACTGGAAGAAGTGCACTGGAGACTTCGTCACGGGCCTCTTCACTATACCCCAAGTGGCAGACGCCCGCCAACACTTAACAAACGACGGCCCCTATGAAGACGCACTGAGCAGGAACGCTCCATGGTTATTTAAGAATCAGAGAGACGCAGAAGCCGAAATTCACAGACAGGGATTAGAAAAACAGAAGCAGGAGCAGGCAGCGGGGGTGTTTGGTGAGGGCAACCCGACGATCTCCGTGCAGCCACCCGCACCGTCCATGAACAAGACGAACCCCCCAGGCCAAGGCCAGGCACCGAGATCCCCCACAGGCCCCTCTGCAGCGTCGATGAGAGAAACTTTCGGGACCACATTCTCCCAGGCACAGCCACAGCAACGGTGAGAAGAGAGGAGAGGAGAGACGGGATCATTGGTTAGTGCCTTGAGCCCTGTTTGTTGGTTGTGGGCCTGAACACTGCATGTGTTTTTTGTGAGCACAGGCAGCATGGGGGGGGTCAGAAATTGTTTGTCGTCGGTCTTTTGTTTGCGAGGTGACTTCGCTCGGAAAGGGGTTAGGAGAGGTGAGGAGGGTAGAGGGAGGAGACGGTAAAATAGGAAGTAGGGACGATGATTCATAGCGCTCCTACTCACACAGCCGATTGGTGGCAGGCGATTGAGAGAGACCTCTGGGACTCCGCTCCTTTTTCTCCCGTCCTTCTTCCACCACGGCTGGCGGAAGGGGGACGACGGGGGGTGAATTAATTCGTGTCGATGGAGACTGATGGATCATGTCAGATCAATTAAGCGAACGTTAGCGGAATAATTGAGAGAGAGGGGTCGAAAGGACATTCCCAAAGGAGGCGTTCCCTTCATTGATCAACTCTCCAACCGATCTTTTTCTCTATCAATATGAAGCCATATCGACAGAATTGATGCCGCGTTTCCTTGCTTAACCATCATACGGCTGCGACTGGAATGAAACTAAACTAATCTGCCAACACTCGTCCATCCCCACTGTAAGTGGATCGACCCTCACTCGCATCATCTCTCCCGTGTTTTTCAGAATTCATCCGCCAGAATGCTTTTTCCTTGCGCCTGTGCATGAACTCCCTCATCTTGATTCTTCTTTTTTTTCAATATATTTTTGAAATCCACCTTACGAGCGACCGATCAAATGCTGCGGGAAAATGAGTACATGAGTGTGAGTGAATGAGTCAGGAAGTGAATTGTAGGTGAGCGAGACAAGAGCTGTGCGAGTGCGTAAGAGAGTGGAAGACTGGGTGGGTGGGTGTGTAAGTGAGTACAAGATGGCAGAGTACTGAGAAAGGAAAAAGGCGAAAGCACAGAGACAGGTTGGGGAAAGGGTGAGAGGCGTGTGTCTGAGGAGAGCTTGAGTGAATGGCCGGAGTGGTTGACATGGGAGTTCACACTGGGCAGTGAGCGCAGGCGAAAGCGTATGTGTGCAGAAGCAGTGAATCAGAAAATGGATGTGGAAGACTGGGTGGGTGGGTGTGTAAGTGAGTGGAAGACTGGGTGGGTGGGTGAGTGGGTGTGTAAGTGAGTGGAAGAGCGATTGGTTGGTTGGGTGGGTGAGTGGTGAATGAGCGAGTCTGACTCAGTGAGTGAGTTGTGCGTGAGTGAGTGTGTAAGTAAGTGGAAGAATGGATGGGTGTTTGAGAGAGCGAGTGAATTGGAAGGGGAGTGAGCGACTGATAGAGTGAGAAGGTCAGTGAGTGAAAGAACGAGTGAGGAAGTGAGTGAGCGAGCGAGCGAGCGAAACAGTGAGTGAGTGTAAGTGAGTGAGTGAGTGAGTGAGTGAGTGAGACAGTGGGAGAATAAAAAAGTGAGGAGAGAGAAAAAGTCAGCGAATTAAAGAACGAGTCAGGAAGTGAGTGGGCGAGCGAGCAAAACAGTGAGGGGGAGAGCGAGTCAGAAAAGAAAAAGATCACTGGGTATCACTGGGTGAAAAAACCAGTAAGTAAGTGAGTGAGTGGGCGAATGAGCGAAATAGTGAGGGAGTGAAATACTAGGTGAGATATGAATTAGTATTTTATTTAGATTTATTGAAGCCTGATTAAGCTTTGTTGACGTGAGAACGTCAGTAGAGCAGTGTGTTCTTCGCTGGCTTGCGATATATGGTGAGTAATCGTCAGTGATAGTGAGTGATTGTTATTCATACAAATTTATACAGATTTTAAATTTAATAAATCAGTTTTTTATTGTTACAATCTTAAAGTTACTTAAAGTTCATTAATTGAATTAATTGAGGCGGTTTGTCTGAATTTTGTTTAGTTTTGAAATTTAGTGTTTTAATTTCACTTAGATTTTAGAGTTTTGCACGTTTTACTCTCAGTTGATTGATTGATTGAGTTACTATCAGATTAGAGTATACTAGAATCTCAGTCGTCGGACCGCCTCTATTCTACTGTATTTGCTTGTTACGCAGCTTGTACCGCTATCATCGGCGCTATGTACCGCAGCTATTATTATGACATACCGCCAGCACTAGCAGAGGAACACTCCCCCCGTGGCTCCCTACTGAGTAGTTGAGTCAGATCTCTTCCTAACATGCACTTTGCATTCGAGGCCTTCGGTAAGCTTGCAGTTGTACGTGTGGCATGGGGTCCGACCATGCGGCCTTAGCTCAGCTAGCTAGGTTCGAAAGGGCCGCGGGCCTTGTACACGAAGCTTCTCGAGAATTCCCGATCGAGATCGTACAGGCTTCAAGAGTGCCAATGAAGTCGCCGTGGGTCACCAGTGAGCTTACTATTACTGAGAGGGATAATTTACCGTTTCTACTTGGAAGTGCTCCTTTGAACTAAAGTGTCAGGAGGACGCAGGAGGAGAGACACAGCCAGCCCATTTTCCTCAGAGGAGACGAGACGGCTGCTCATTCTGATATCCGAGTTGCAGTTGTTTGCTCCTCTCTCCTGCTGTCTCTCTGCACACGCCATGGCCGGTCTTTCAGACATCTCACGGCGGTGTTCTGCACCGTCTCCCGCTCCTCCGGAATTTCCTACAGGAGCGGAAATAACCAAAAAGAGTGCGGCACGGGACTTGATCGACAGGCAGATGGGGGCGTTGCTGGGAGAGGGGATTTTGGACTTTGACACTGCAGTCAAGCTCCAACTCCAATACGATGAAATCGCAGGTCAGCTGATCATTGAAATCTTGAGCTGGCTCCATTTTGTCCCTTCTTTTTCATGCGTGCTGGTAGTGTCACTTGTCTCTTCTTCACTGTGCGTGAACGACTGCAGAAGTCGTGGGAAAGTGGAAGGTCTTTTGCGTCCCCATTCCCTATGGGCCTCTGGTGTGCGGCATGATCACTGGGGGTGCCTTGGAGCTCAACTTATTTGTGGACACATCCTCTGCGTGGCTCCAAGAGATCTTGAAGTTCGAGGACCTCGAGAGCCTCTTTTTGCTTCGAGATACCAGACTGAGCGGGAGAGCACTCACGGCCGCGAAGGCACTTGCAGTCTTCAGGGAAGTATACGGGAGGAAGGCACACGAAAAGCTGGCACTAAAGACGTGCGAGGACTTTGCGGCCCATGTTAGACGATCGGGGCCTCCTACGTGGACGAAAGTTGAAGTCGTGCCGGGGCCCATCCCATGTGTAAGATGGCAACTCACTCCAGGCCTTCCATCAATGAGCTTTTCCATTTCCTTCAATAATCCGTCGGATGTGTATAAGAGTATTTATGCGAAGTGTGCGGCTTCCCAGTCCCCCCACTTCTTCCGTCTCCTTCTGTGTCTGTTGAGTTGGGCACGCACCCTCTCAGAGACACACGAGGGGGGGCACCAAATGCCCCCTCCGTTCTCATGGGTTCCAGACGCTTTGAACCATTTTATGCGAGAGAAGGAAAAACAGACAGAGGCACTTAACCATGTCATGAGAAAGAAGGAAGAACAGAAAGAGAAAGAGAAGGTCGCATCCCCTTCTGCCTTCCCCTTCTTCCCGGCGACCATAAGCGGCAGGCGAGGCTTTCTGACGGGAAAACGGTACGCTGACGAGCGCTTCCGGGAGGACCTGAGGGAGGCCATGCTGGACTCGAGGGAAGCGATTAAGGTTGTGGCCAAAAAGGTGTGTGCGTGCGTCAGAAAGGCGAGGAGAGTTAGGGGAGCTTTGGTGGGTGGGAATGGATTCGGTATTGGTTGCGTCTGTGCGGGGGTTCGACTGTGGCTGCCTCTTTCACTTTCATTCACGAATGATTGAAAGACTGGAGAGCTTTCATTCCTTTCCTTGTCTTCTTCTTCTTCCTTCTTTTCGCGGTTCCCTTAGGCACTGTTGACGTTTTGTCTTTGAAAAGTCGCCCCCGCAAACGGCAAGGGTGTCTCGTTTCCTCCCCTTTCTGCCTGCCTGTCTGTCTGTCTGTCTGTCTGTCTGTCTGTCTTCTGAAAGAAAAGAAGGGAAAAAAGGAAGAAAACGATATAGTCTGTCTGTCCGAAAGAAAGGAAGAGAAGAAGGAAAGAAAAGACGATACAAACTGTCTATCTGTTTGTGCGTCATTTGGCATGATAATGTCTGTCTGTCATGTGATGATCTGATCTGATACCTTTGCAGGCAAGGCAGAGTTTTCGCCAAGAGGTTCTGCGGATCTGCGCACCTCCACACCCTGACATTGTGAGTTGTTTTCTTTCTGTCCGTCTGTTTTTCTTGCTTTTTCTCTTTTTTTCTTTCTGGCTGATCTCTATAGTCAAAGAAGGGAGGGAACCAAAAAGACAAAAAAGAAAGTCTGCCCGAAACGAATGATGAGGAAAAGAAGTAAAGAGAGAGATGCCCCCTGTCTTTCTGTCTGAGTGTCTGCCTGTCTGCAATGTTGATAAAAGAAAGGGGAGGGAAACAAGTCATACCGTTCGTCAGTCAGCAGATCAGTCGACCTGTGGGGGGCAGGGAAGAGCAGGAAGGCCAACCTATGACTGCTTTCTTGTGGGGCGGGGGTGTGCCTAAAAGAATCCCCGTGTGGGTGGGGGGTTTCCACCTGATGTGGTTTTTTTTGTCGCATTCAATTCGCCCCCTTCTCTCTCGTGCAGCCCTTCATATGTCTCTCTCACGTGTTTAGCTGTGGTGGTCTGCTCTGCACAGTCAGCAGTGCGTGCCGAGCTCATGACATACAGACCCGTTGGTGTGTCTCGTTTTTCATGTGTGAAGCCCATGCACAGATCATGAGTTCCTCTTTCATCAACTGCTTCCTTCTGGCTTTTTTTTTTACTTTCTTCTTTTCTTTTCGTTTGTTTTCATGCAGGAGCGGTGCCTTCCTCTGGACGGTCTGGTCTCTCTGGTCCTGGAATTCTTTCAGTGGATCAACTGGAGAATCGAGACGGGCACAGCCGCACCGTCGTCCTCGATCTCGTGGGCCCCGGCAACGATCCAGAGACTCGATTCTCCTGCGTCCTCATCAGAGAGAGGTCGGGAGGGAAGGAAGGAAGTGAGGCAGCTAGGGAGGGTGAGGCTGATTTCAAAGAAATGAGTAGGTGCTCCGGCCAGGCTGCTGGGAAGGGAAGGGGAAGGCGCGTATGACTTTCTTTGTTTTCTTTGTTCCGTCCTCTTGGAGACGGTAGGTGCCTGCCATTCTCTCTCTCATTCAGCCGATCCATCATTTGTCTTGTCACTTCGGCGCGGTGTGTCGGTGGCTGCACTCATCTTCCGGTAGTTGCTCTTTCGTTGCGGTTCCCACGTCATCTCCTTTCTCTGTCTCTGTCTGTCTCTCTCTCTCTCTCTCTCTCTCTCTTTCTCTGTTTGTCTGCGCTTGATTAAGAAGAAGAAGAAAGAGTGAAGTTGCAACCTTGCTCTCGTTTCTTTTCTTCTCACAGAGTCCTGTTGATGCCCTTTTTGTCTCTTCTTTCATTCACTTGCCGTCTTCTTGCCGTCTGCCTACATGCAGCCATCCCCAACTGTCTCTGGCCAGCGTTCCAACGCGCAGAGAGGATTCTCCGGGCCCTGGTTCGGGAGGAAGAGAGGGACCGTGTGGGGTGGGATGTGGAGGGGGAAGACGGGGCGAAGGTGTCACACGCAGGGTGGTGGAGACGCACGATGATCGAGGTTCTCTTCAGGGCACAACCGGCAATTCGTTTCGGCACCTGTGTGTATGCTTGTCCCTTCAGAGATCTCTTAGGAGAGGGACAGGGAAAGAAAGAGACGGAAGTGAAGATTGAAGAACAGGATGGGGCTGTAGCTGGAGGTACGCGGTGGGGGTTGCAATGTGCTCAGGTGGAGTCTGTGCGAGACGATGTAGGGTCAAGTCGGTGGGATTGTGCTTGTGAGTTTTGTGGCCTCAGGCCTGGGCCCTCTTTCGTGACTGTAGACGGAGAAGAGCGAGATGTGTTCGGTGGAGAGAAGGAGAAGGACGGGCTCTTCCCTTCGTTCTCTCTCAAGAGCTCACGGGTGAGGGGGGGGGCGGGGAATGATCTGTGGAAACACTTTGGCGCAATTGACTTCCATGCAGGGCTCTGGCCGCTATGCAGGCTTTTGCGTGCGAGCGTCAAGACGCCATCTAAAGGAGGTTGGATACTCTGTGGGGCTGTGAACAAGCGATTTGGGGTGTGGTGGTATGCAGATTGGAACGGTCAGTGGAAAGGGGTTTAGAGTGAATGGGTGAATGCGTGTGAGAGTTAGTGCGTGATTCACTTTCTCAGGGAGGGACTGAATTTGATTGTGATTGAGTGAGTGATTGAGTGATTGAGTGAGTGAGTGAGTGAGTGATTAATCGGTAGATTGTTTGCGTGAGTGAGAAAGCGAGCTAAAGTGTGTTGCAATATCCAAAGGAGAGTTGTGTTGGGTTGGCCAGGAGGAAGGGGGGACAGGGGTGCATATATGTGTATCAGGAAAACTGGAGGCGGTCCGTCACGTCTACTTCTTGTGTTCTGTGGAACGATTTTTTGTTTTTCTTTCTATCTGGGCTTCATTGTTGGATGCGATGAAGGAAGAATCTGTATGCTTGACTCAGAATCTCTCTCTCTCTCTCTCTCTCTCTGTGTGTGTGTGTGTGTGTGTGTGTGTGTGCAGGAATCTGTCTCCGTTCACTTCTCTGCCTCCGTTGCCTGTGCGAGTACCCCTCTCTGCTGCTGCCCTTCCATCAATGCGAAGGCCTCCCCCCGTCTCTGAAGCCCCCCCCCCCTCCGTCTGACGAGTGCCTGAGAGCTCTAAGGGGTCTCTTCCTCCTCTCAGCCTCAGCCTCAGCCTCCTGGAGCAGTAATCGGAAGTCTCCTGGTGGAATGGAGGGAGGGAATGCGAAGGATGTGGGGGGAATGCGAAGGTTCCGCCGTGTGACATTAGAGTGTGGTATGAAGGGAGATTGTTTTGCTTTCAGCATTCCTCCAAGCAAGTGTGCGCTTTTTGAAATCGAGAGGCGGCAGAAGGAGATAGAAGGAGAGAAAGAGAAAGAGGAAGGGGACCGTTGCAGCTCTCCGGCGTGCTTTGCACATCCGTCTGCGTGTGTTCATCTGGGGGGGTTTGCAGTTCCCTCAAGGGCCTCCGGAGAGTCTTGTGGAAAAGAGAAGGCAGAAAAGGAGCAGCGGAAAAGTATAATTACAGAGGCGTTGAGACCAGAGTATGAAAACGGTCTAACGGGATCACTGTGGAAGGGCAAGCTCGTCCCCTCTCGATTGCGTGAGAAGGCGCGGGGATGATAGGAAGTGTTCATGGGGGGGTGCATGCATGGGGCCACCGTCCCGGCGACGCTGGTACTGCGCTCGATAGTGCGCTCTACGTGACGTTACTGCGCGTACAATCTGTAGCGATGATACCTAGATATACGCAGTCAGATGATACTTAAAATGATCTAGACTTAAATCTAGTAGTAGATCTAGTAACTGTTACAGTAAAACTAACTTAACTAACTTTTGAAGTAAATGACCTAGGTAATTAACTGACTATCAGCTAGACTATCAGATTGCGTTTATACATGGACTGCGGTATATTAATAGCCAGAGGTGACAACGTAATAAGCCGCAGTTTTGAAATTAATGAACTCTAGAATCAACTCTATAGTTAAACATTTTCAAGGGGGAGGATTGATTGATTGATTGATAAATAGGTTCCACACTACTAAGGCCTTCCCGTTATGTCAATCTGTTACCAGAGCTAGCAGGGTGCTAGGCAGGGTGGGGTGTTCCTTAGCTAGGCTAAGGTATCAGACCCTAGATCAGACCCCCCCCTTGGGGCCCGCCGAAGCAGTGTGCTCCGACCGTTGACGCTTGACCGGGTGGGAAATCAACGCTGATTCAACGTATTAGTAATATATAGCTCTAAGTTAATTAAAGGCTTAAAGTGGTCTGAGTTTAAGCCTCTAACAAGCTGAATGCTATAGTAGTAGTAGACGCTCATTTATAATTTACTAGATGATTTGTCAGCAGTATAATTGATTGATTGATAATAATCAGCCTATATAGCTAGATATAGACAGTGATACAATTAGTCACGGCAGCTGATAACGAATCTATCAGCAATGGTCAGCAAGGGTGATTCATTGGTGAATGATATGATAACGCTAGTGATAATGATAATAATTGTATTAAAAATATAGAATGATATAGCATTGATGTATGCAATTTATTTGTATGCGTATGGGCCCGTCCCCGGCCCGAAAAGTCTGTCGGTTCTATCTGTCCGTGTCTGGTTATTTCAACAAGCACTTAAAAAGTTGGATGAAGGCTTTTAAAGTTTTATACTACGAAATTTAATGACATCTTGTGATAACACTATCAGATCAGCATCACGACAGACACACGCGCTCTGTCAAAGCGTGGCCCCATAAGGCTTGCTTGTACGGCTCTCCTAGCAATTCCAGTGATGCGTGCTACAACAATCTATAAAAGTCTGCCCCTGATCTTTATTTTCTCTTTGTCTGCTTTGACTTAGAAGTTTGACTAGCTCTGACCACGATCGATATTTTGTTAGAAAAAGATCACGCACAATTAGCTCCGGTGAAGCGATTACATCCACTGGAATCGATCAACCCAGTATGATATCCCACAGAAACATCGAAAGGGGCAAGTTGCATCCCGTTTTCAGTCAGGCTTCTGATGTAGTTCACAGACGCCTGACCATATTCAACTGGTTCGCAAACGCTGTCTGACCGAAGGTGACGAACCCGTCTCTTCCCCTCGCAAGGAAGCTACTGGTCACAACCAGGACCTCGTCAGAGTCTATCAGAGCAACGAACATTCCGTCTCCTTCCCTGTCAATTTTAATATTCGTTGCGCGATTTCCGTTCGATGCTGTCAAATCAACAGCCCAACGGAGACCAAAGGCACTGGGCTGGGACCCAGAGCCTCCTCCGAGATCTAGAAAAAAGCTATAAGCCTCCTCGAGGGTTTGTTTGATCTCCGCTCCCGTCGATGTGGCGTAAATCAATGTATTGTCAAAGGGTAAGACGCTGAAGACATCAGAGATCGTGATGTTCCCCTGCAAAACATCTGTTCGAACACCCTTTGCATGGAAAATGTATACGTTTGCAGGTGGTACTGCCTGAACGAATGCCTCACAGACGTGGTACATTACCTGGGAAGTAGTCTTTAACACAGTTCCACCCGGACAGTTGAAGTCATCAGTAAATCCCCGCGTATGACAGACATTGTCACTGGCTATGACAATCACCGTCTGTGATGCTACAGGGAGTTGATTTCTGAAATTGTCAATTTGATTTTTGATGGTTGTGTTCTCTGTCATCTCGACAAAGGTCACTCCAGGGAATTCAGACAGCCTAAGACGGGCTTCATCAGTGAAATTTAAGTCTCTTGTAAGCTCAAAGGGAATTTTGGTGGTGCCTTTACAGGAGGTGATAAGTCCCTGTGCATCAAAATCAACATCAAGAACGCCCAGTGCGTTGGCAAATTCCAATATGTGGGATAGACACACTCTCGCCCCATCTGCCTCAACTAACTTGGTTAGATAGGCTCCCGAAAAGAAATACCGATCATCAAAAGATCTCTCACTTCCTGCTGAGGCCTCTGTAAGATTGTCGGACAGAAGAGTATGGGTGTGGGCGCCTAACACAATGTCGACCCCCACAAGCAAGGGAATGAGCTCAAGGTCCTTTTCGTAACCTAGGTAGGACAGGAGAATGATTTTGTTCACCCCCTGACTGATGAGGTCATCCACTTGAATCTGGATGACAGCCGCGATTTGTGTGGTGTTGTGATTCAGAAGCTCGGAGGGAAGAAAGGTGGTTGTGGCTTCGGGTCCCACAGGCATTACCAGGGAGACGGTGTCGCTGGTTGTGAAGGCAACAGTTACTGTGCCTACTGTGACTTCTAGGCTGAGTTGCCTGATGGCTGAAGGGACAAATAACCCATCCAGAACTCCCACCGGTACCTCTGCAGTAACAATGTTGCTCGAGATCACATCTGTATTGCACTCGGCTGTCTATGCTAAGCCTTCGAAAAAGTCTTTCAGGACTTCCTCCCCAAAATCAAACTCGTGCATGCCAAAAGTAAAGGCATCGAGGCAAAGAAGTCTTATGAAGAATTCGTCTGGTTCTGTACCAAGGGCAGTAAACAGAAGGGAGCCTGTGATGGCATCGCCTGAGTAGGCTCTGTATACGGCACGTGAAGTTTGGGATTCTAGAAGATCTGTAAGGGGAGGGATATGAGCAGCACCCCCGTAAGCGATACGGAGCTCGTTGAAAGCAGCCTCGGGAATAGTATTAAAGACCTGGGCGGCCCAGACATTGTCGCCTTCAATGCAAAAGTGGTGGTCTGCGATATGGAGCACACAGAGGAAGGTGGCAGCAGGACCGGGAGAGGGGGCTTTGACGGGACACTGGGGAGGTTCGGGGCACTCGGTAGGTTTGGGGCACTCGGGAGGTTCGGGGCACTCGGGAGGTTTGGGGTACTCGGGAGGTTTGGGGCACTCGGGGCATTCAGGGGGGTTGGGGCAGTTTGGTGTTGGGGCTGGTCGAGTGCCTCCTTTACTTGGTGTGTTGCTGGAGGGGGGACTGTCAAAGTTTTCTTTTCCAAATCCGTTGAAGAGTCTGGCCAGGCCCAGGGAAAGGGGCCCGTCGACACCCTTCGCCTTCAAGGCTTCAGAGAAGGACAACTCATCTAAGGCATCAGAAAGGTCAGACGTTTATCCTTTCAGATTGTCCCCTCTCTCTCCTTCGGCAGGTTGCAGGTTCTTCAAGCTTTCAGCCAGAGTTCCGAGTACCCCATCAAAGTCTTTGAGGGGAAAGCCGAAAACGGCCACAGACAAAGATACAAGAACCACAAAACTGTAAAGTACTCGCGGCATTGAACAAAAACATGTATATGCGTAGATATATTCTTCTTCTTTATGTATTTGGCTTGCTGAATCAGTGCTGATTCAAATGGTTGTGCTCTTAGAGCAAGCTTGTAAGCTGGACGCGGTTGTCTGTCACAAAAAGCTTTCAATACTTCTGCTCTTACGTCTCAGGTCTCCACACCTTTCTTTCTGTCCGTTCCAACCATGGATCTTTGTATAGACTTCGATCACTGCGATATGAATATAATCTGTCCTACTATCTTTTTTACTTCTTGTAGGATCAACTCTGACTGTTTCTGAAGTTTAGAGCTCACAGATCCCTTCTTAACATATTCAGAAGTTCTGTTGGTTTGGTATTTTCCATAGACAAACGGTCAGTTCGGTTTCTGCACTGCAGTGTTGCGAACATACTTGTCAATCGAAATCTCGATCGATCAATCAAAATCGGCTAGCTCTGACCGTGGCCCCAAAAACATGCCGTGTACATGCCATGTTGCGCTAACATTCCCCCCTCAATCAAGCGTTTCACTGCAAGCTTGATTGCAAACCGTCCAAACGTAAGAAAAATGAATTGACAGAGACGACATTCTCATTGGCCGTCCTTATAAGGCGACTCAAGACAGCAAGTTCAGACACTAAGTAATGAGAACATCATTTGAAATGCTCATTTCAGCAGTTATACACCCGCTCACAAAGTCATTAACTTGCAGGTAGAACAAAAGCTGACGCTGATGAAACAAACTTTCTGGTGCCACTCATCTCTAACTGCTTTATGGAGACGTTAAAATCAATCAGAGAGAAACACAGGCCTCATGCCCTTCTGATCTCAGTCAACATCACATCACCTTCACAAGAACAAGCACAACAAGCTGGCCGAACTTGTGTGCAAAGACGAAGGAAGAGAGAGAAAAATAACGACGCATTCAAAATATCAGAAAAAAAAAACACATAGACGCCAACGCGCAAGAAGATGAAAACAGTTTCTCACGACCAGCCACCAAACTCTGCCGGGTGGTCAGACTTTCTTATTGTCGAACTCGATACTCAATCTCAATCGATCTTCTTTCTGTCTCCTGCCTAACTCTGTGGACAGGCAGACTGTCACACCGAAATCTAAACGGAAGGCATGACCTCAGCCCTCAGTCTCTATCTCAATGCGCACTGCTCTCTCACGCGAGCCACATAGTGTCTTCAGAGGTTGTAGTGGATTTACCGGTTGCCAAGTGAGACCTGCGCTCGCCCATCTGGTCGCGTCCCACCTGAGAACGACACATCCGTGCAAAGTGCCCAATGCTGCTGCACTTGTTGCACCGCTTGTTATGTGCAGGGCAGATGTGCGTTCCCGTTTCTGCGGGAAAGCCACACACTCCGCAGATTAGAGCAGGGTATCCCCCCCCGTGGACGAAGGTATTGTAGCGGGGAACTGGTGCGGGCGGGACTTCTTCTGAACTCTAAAAGCCGACGCTGCAAGATGGCCCTTTGCCATCTGACAAGAGGATCAAGGCTTTGAAATCGCCTCCTCTGAGATCACCTTGTTAAGGGCGGCATCTACATCAGACCAGTTCTCCGATCCGTTAAGAAACCGGGCAAAGGCTTGACGCGGACCGTCCTACAAGGCGCGCACGATCTGAATAAACTTGTCATCATCTCCTAAGGTCTTTTCGGCGGCCTTGCTAACGACATCATAACTGCCGATGAGCTTGTAGAAACGCTCACGGAAATCTTTAGTCGATTCGTCCTCCCGCTGTTCAATGGCATGAACCGCAGTGAGAAGATCCAGATGGAGACGCAGAGTGTCCTCAAGAACCCTCTTTTCGATGGCGTCAATGACGTCTTTCTCGCGGACGGGATGGGTGTTCTGAGCACGGGCAGCCATGGCAGCGTCCAAAGCTGTCCTCACGATCTGTATGTAGTGGGTATTGGGACGCCCATCCTTTCTCTGACCGGCGACAAGAATGATCGAACGGAGACGAGAGTTGCGGTCATCAACGTCAGTTCCCGCAGCCTTCAAATGCACCGCAAGGACTGATTCGAGAACCTCGCGAAAGACCTGCCATTTTTTATGTATTCCATCTTCACAGTACAGACTGAAAAGAGGAACGCCAGAGTAATGAGAGGGAGCAGACATGGCGGAGAAGCTTTTGACCGAGATGAAGGAAAGAGAAGAAAATCAGATACAACGACACAGGAGTCTAACACGCTGATATGAATATAATCTGTCCTACTATCTTTTTTACTTCTTGTAGGATCAACTCTGACTGTTTCTGAAGTCTAAAGCTCACAGATCCCTTCTTATATAACATATTCAGAAGTTTTATTGGTTTGGTACTTTCTATAGACAAACGGTCAGTTCGGTTTCTGCACTGCATTAATGTTGGAATCTGGTCCGGATGAGAATCCGGGTTCATAACCAGTACGTCCTCAGAGCTGAATAAGGTATCGTTGCCATCAGGACACATCCCCTGATTGACTGTCAGTGCTCTTTTGTAGAACGGACTGGTATGTGGAGTTCTGGGAGTGACTCGGTATTTTCTATATCTTGGCGTCTCCTTCTTCGTAGCCGTCTCCTTCTTCTTTGGCGGCCTATCCGGCCTGTCCACTCTGGTATCATGCTCGTCTAAAGGAAGTTGCCGGAAGGCATGGATCTGACTACTCGCATCCATGCTCCTTTTTGTCAAGAGGACCAGAGGAGGAGATTCAAGGAGTTTGTTGTTTAGGTGGTCCCAAAGCTGAAAGCCGAAATGAGGGCAGACTTTCCTTGAGATGAAGGGACCATTTAGTTTGAATGTCCTCCAGTTTCCTTGATGTACTGCGTCACAGACACCCACATCATCCAGTACCTCAACAAATATGCCTACGGTCAAGAGCAGCCAACAGGGGACGCGGTGGCGATCAGAGCCAAGTCAACAGTTGACTTTATCAAATCAGCAATTGCGATCCATCACCCGGCAGGATCGGTGGACTGGACTCCTGACATCACCAACACCGTCTGTGGGGGTAGGGGCAATCCTGCCAGGAGTGCAGGAACAAAAAAAGTTGGTCCGAGAGTTGGTAACCTGCAGATGAAAGGCAGGGGTCCCCCAAAGAGAGACCAACGCCCAGTGATATTGAAGGAGTTTGAGGCTATGCTGTTGATTCTTTTGAAACTTGCCAATGAGTGTGGAGAGGGACAAATAGTGAAAAAGTCCCAGTATAGAGCGTTGCGCACAGGGCTCCTGATGCAGTGGAACACTGCTGCTAGAGGAGATGACACAAATGAGCTCTCCCCATTTGACTTCAAAGCAGAGGCTCGGTTTGACTGGCTTTTCCTCTTTAGGATGTTACGGTCAAAGAATCTGATAAAGCAGTCGGATATCCGGGACCAAGTTGTATTCCCAGCCGCACAGATGGAGATGTACACGCCGACGGCCATTGCCTCGTTAGTTGGGGAGGCCAGAAGTGGGGGGACTCTCTGTCTGCCTCTGTGCCTGTTTGCCCTTCTCAGAACTGCGTTCCCCCTGTGTACTTGCCTCTCCTCTGCTCTTTTCCCGCTCTTTCTTTGCACGTTCCTCGCATACTTGCACCTCTCCCCCTCTTTTCTTGCTCTTTCTTTGCACGTTCCTCGCATGCTTGCACGTCTCCCGCTCTTTCCTCGCACGTTCCTCGCATGCTTCCACCTCTTCCATTCTTTCTCGCACGTTCCTTGCATTGTCTGTGTCTGTGTCTTCCATTGTGCCTGCCTGCAGGTATTTTGCAGACCTGATACCCTAGGATAACCCCCCTGTAAGGAATTTGCAGAGTGAAGCGATTGGAATGAAGACTTTTGTGTGCAAGGACGAGAGCGTCGACAGAGGATAAAGAGGATGAAGAGGTCATCCAGGAGGCTACCTCTTCTTTTGATGCGGCAGGTGTCTCGAACTCTTCTGCTTCCTCTTCCTCTGCTGCGGCAGGTGCCCTAGCAGGTGCCTCGAACTCTTCTGTTTCCTCTTCTTCTGCTGCGGCAGGTGCCTTGAACTCTTCTGCTTCCTTTTTTTCTGCTGCGGCAGGTGCTTTTACACCAGCACAGAAGCAGAAGAAATGGAAAAAACAAAATAAACAGACCGTGTCTATGCCCTTCTGGCACTTGTGGTGTCACAGGACGGGGCAGCATGCAGGAAGCCTGATCAAACCGTACAACATCCATGTTGGGATGTTGACGGTCATGAAGAGGGATGTCTTCCCGGAAGAAGAATTCCTTCTTACAACGGTCAGTATAGGGTGACTAATTTTTTATCAGTAGTCTTCCTTTGATTTTCCGTGGCCTTTAATTTATCAATCTTCTCATGCTAGTTCTTATGCTTCCTCTGTGTTTGGCTCCCTTCAGCTATCTTTTTCTGTTTACTTTTTTACTCTTTTTTTGAAAAATGCCCATGTTATTCTTTTTTAACCCTTGCTTTTCTAAGACTTCCCATGCTTCTCCTATGCAGAAGGAGTGCTTTTTTGAGGACTCATAACAGCGTAACAAAGCGAAAGGCGCACATGCCATCAAAAAGAGTACCCTCTATTACGGGCAGACCGCGGGCTACTCTGAGGAAAGAGCCCGGTGAGTCAAGTGGAAGTGAGGCAGATGCTTGTACCTCTCCTTCCTTCCTTCCTTCCTTCCTTCCTTCTTTCCTTCCTTCCTTCGATCCCTTCCTCCCTTCCTTCCTTCCTTCTTTCCGCCCTTCCTTCCTTCCTTCCTTCCTTCGATCCCTTCCTCCCTTTCTTCCTTCCTTCTTTCCTCCCTTCCCTCCTTTTTTCTTTCCTCCCTTCCTTCCTTTCTTCCTTCCTTCCTTCCTTCGATCCCTTCCTCCCTTTCTTCCTTCCTTCTTTCCTCCCTTCCTTCCTTCCTTCCTTCCTTTCTTCCTTCCTTCGACCCCTTCCTCTCTTTCTTCCTTCCTTCTTTCCTCCCTTCCTTCCTTCCTTGCTTCCTTCGATCCCTTTACCTCTTTCTTCCTTCCTTTCTTACTTCCTTCCTTCCTTCCTTCTGCTTGCAGATTCTCAAAAGGAAACAAAGAAAGCAAGGGAGGAGGGCGAGGACAAATTTTGGCATACATCTCAGAGTTTCTGTCTTATGTGGATGCAAAGGTCGCTGCCAAGCTCTGCGGGCCAGCCGGGGCCGTCAGCTTGAAAGTGAAGGATCCCCATCTCAACAGCTCTGACTTTTTAAGGGGCGTGATTCCCGGATTTGATGCCTATCTTGGTCAGTCAGCCAAGTAGTGCCCTCGGTGGTGTCAATCTTCAATTTTGGCGTTTATCATTTTTGTTGCATAACTTATCCAATATATTTGGATTTATGCAGGCAATCTCGACTTTGCGCTGGTCCTAAATCGCGTCCTTCTTATCCGGATCCTCACCAAGTCCGAAGACCCTCACTTCATCATCTCTGAGAGCGTGCGTCGCCGCGTGCTCCATCAGGTAACTGTCTTTCTCTTTTTCTTTCTCTTTCTCTTTTTCTCTTTCCCTTTCTCTTTTTCTCTTTCTCACTCTCTCTCCCTCCCTCCGTATGTGTATGTGTATGTGTGTATGTGTGTGTGTATGTATATATATATATGTGTGTGTGTGTGTGTGTGTGTGTGTGTGTGTGTGTGTGTGACTAAAAACAGTGAAAATAAGGCAGATGCTTGCACCTCTCCTCCTGTGTGTGTGTGTGTATGTGACACTATGTGTGTGTGTATATGTGTGTGTGTATGTGTGTGTGTGTGTGTGTGTGTGTGTGTATGTATGTGTATGTGTGTGTATATGTATGTATGTGTGTGTGTTGGCCCCTGTCCTCTTTGTAGGTTGAAGACGTCGTCGGTCCTCTGGGAGATTTGAACGGAGGGGGTCGATCGTTGGTTTTGATCTGTCCGATCGCCGTGGTCGAGGTGCCTGGGTCGAATCGCTTCGGAGTGGACGAACTATTGGCCGAGCTGCCCAGGACAAGGATGGGGGGGGCAGAAAATTTTAACACCCTCCGATAGCGCATCCTTGGATTGTAGAGTGAGCTCGTTCAAATTCATCTGAACTTATCAGAAAGCCGGGCAGAGGCAAAAGCTCAGAGACTGGAAGATTGCAAATATTTTTCTGGTCAGTCTGACGCTCTTTCAAGGCTAGCTCCTTTTCGTTATTCTTCTTTTTTTTTTGTCCTTCCCCCCCCTGCTTCCCCCTGCCTTTTCTCTTTCTTTTGCCTTACGCCCTAGCCTTACGCCCTAAGGCTTTTTTTATAGAAGCTGTTAAACGGTGTCCTGCATGTTTGCAGAGGAATTTATAAAGCTGAGTCGCGGGAATGCTCGAATTGAGCATTTGCTCCATTTTCGACAGCATTTTATTTCATCATCGAGCGCAGGTCCACAGCACACAGAGCAGCTCTACTTCAGCAACACCGTGAGAGAGCGGCAGGTAGGAGGGTACAAGCTGAGACAACACTCCCTTTGCAGTCCTTGGGGGCCCTTCCCGAATTTTTGCGGGACCTTGTCCCAGGCGGCGGCCCACCTCCAAAGAAGAGCCGTCAAGAGTCCAACCAGCAGGCTCAAGATGCAGCAGCAGCCGCAGAAGTCAGGAGTCCCACCAGAGCAGCATCGGATTCCGTAACGGTCCCAGCAGTAGCAGCAGAAGACCTTCCAGAGGCGCTCCCTACAAAAAAACCTAAGAAAGTGGGCCTGCCCTAGTTGCACGAGCCTCTCATGCAGACATACGCTCCAAAGACTTTGTTCGAAGTCTACATAGAGGTATACTTTGGAACGATCGAGCAGGGGTCAGGAGGATAGAGACAGAGGAGGAAGCCCCTTTTCAAATTTTCGAAGGATGAGAAAAATCTGCACTGAGACTTGGTGCAAGACCGTCTGAAGGCGGCAACTGTTGTGGACTATGTGATGGAGCAAGGGCTTGTCACAACGACGGGAGGTGAGGGGAAAGAGGCATGGCATGCGGCCTATCAGTACGTGCTCAAGAAATATGAGCGTTATTCACAGAATTTTATATCTTTGATTACACAAATAAAAGTGGATAAAGAGGTTCTGATTGTGAGTCAGATTCCCGGCCAGCCAAGAAAATGGTTGCTTTTAGAGAAAGAGGCCACAGTCGTTAGAGAAAGAGGCCAAAAAACGGAAGTCATGAAGGGTCCAATGGACTCTTTTCTGTCCAGAACCCGCAAGAAGAGAGCAACAGCCACATAAGCAAACATCACAGTTCAGAACGCTATAGCCTCCAACAATACCAACAAATTGATGCATCCTGTCGTTGAAGATTCATAAAAAACAAAACTGTAACACTTATCAATTTATCAATAATCTCAGATAAAACTAAAAATATTCGTATAAATTAAATTTTTACAATGTAATTACTAGGGTGCTATTGCAGCACTAGATAACTATATTTACTTATACTGTATTTTTTTAAAAAAAATAATGTGCACAACTAGAATATAGTATTAGATATACTATTAGTAGTACTTATATGACTCTAAAAAAAATAGAAAAGGTCTTCAAGTTAATTGTCACTTAAATTTTAACTATATGTATATAAACTAAAAGTTATGGCAATAATACTCGCATTCACTACTAAATCATAAGGCACTTTCTATATATATATATATATATATATGACTGTTCTTAAAGCAGTATTAAAGCAGTTCATTCGATATTTTAATTGGTACTATAAAGGAGGTTGCTGTCAGAGGTACCACACTGTAATGACAAGGGCAATGAGGATCGACGTCGCAATGCCATGCAAGCAGGTAGTAATCAAGTAATTGATCGACAAAATCAAGTAATTAGGGTCTTCTTTTCCTCTCTCTGCCGTCCAAAGTTGTCAGGCAGGCAGACAGACAGGCAAACAAACAGACAAACAGACATGTAGAAGCAATAAGAGCCCTGTAACGGTTTTGGTTTCAACTTAGAGTCTCTCAGAGAAAAAAAGAGGGACCAAGGAGAGAATCATAGCATGGAGGAGGAACATCACTCGACAGCTTTGTTTTTTTCTCCCTCTTTTTGCTTCCCTTACTGCACCATGTCATAGGTGCAAACCACGGACTCTGACAATTCGGTGGAAGCCCTTGCAGGGACCGTGACAGACGGAGGGGCCTCAGGCTCCTTCTTCTCCACCTCTTCCTTTTTACACTTCTTGATGGGGTGAGCTTCTCTCAGTCTCAGAGCTTCGTTCCCCCTTTCTCTGTGCACCTCACCTCCCTCCTCCTTCTCCTCCTCCTCCTCCTCTTCCTGCATTTCTCCGACAAGCAGCACGGCTCTCTCGTCTGCCTTTCTCTTTTGTCCGAACTGGTGCAACTGGAAGGCCTTGGCAGTGGCTTTGTCTACCGCTGCCTTTGCCTCCTGACCAGACAGTTTTGCTTCTGCCGCTTTATCCTTTGCTTGTCTTAACTGGTTCAGCCGATCGAGAAAAGAAGGAGCTGACAGATTTGAGGGGACATACCAAGGATTGTTCTCCCTGTCCAAGACATATTCGAGAAACTTTTCAACTCTAGCCCCCTTCGAATGGTGCCCCCTCTGGATCTTGACAAACGTCTTGTTTTTTACCATCATGGCATAGTTATTTTGACCATACTAACCGAAATGCAGCTTCCTCCTATCTCGTCCGGCAAACGAAAGAATCCAAGTTTTTCTCTCCCTCTTCTCTTGTGGAGAGAGTGCGGAGTCTATGTCAACCTCATTTACCTTGCCTGTGTAAGCATCCACGTCTTGTTTCAACTTCTGCTTTTCTTTATGCGAGAGAAGGGAATCAGACTGAATGACAGACTTTGCTACCGCGGCCGCCGTGGCAAACATCGGCTGCATGATCGGCACCTAAGAACAATAAGAAGAGAGCAGAAGAGACAGATAGATCGTTGACAATGGTTTTGTTCTTGGCAATTGGAGGCTTCCTCACGAAGGAAAAAATGGAGTGTGTACCCAATAGCAACAGTCCCGTCTCTAGTCCCTGCATGTCAAGGTGGTGGAATAGCTAAATTTGCGAGCGACAAAAAGGCCCCGGCAGTGATGCACGCACGTCATGTAGTCTGGATGAGAGTCCAGAAGATTTTGAAGGGCACGCGTGCATATTGGCACCCGCTTCGCGGTCAAGTCATCCAAATTGAAAAATGTTGGGGACCGCGCGCCTTCGGCGCGCCCTCCGGATTGCCCAACCCGGATGCCGTCCGGATTCCGTAATAATGCAGTGTTACAAACATACTTGTCAATCGAAATCTCGATCGATCAATCAAAATCGGCTAGCTCTGACCGTGGCCCCAAAGACATGCCGTGTACATGCCGTGTTGCGCTAACATGCGATATTAAACACGCGGTTAAAAAAAAAAAATGATTTCACTTGTGTTGAATTCTGCAAAGTGGCCGGGAGCAGAACGGTGACAAAACACAAAGTTTGTGTACTTCCCCCCACACATGCATGCATGCATTGCAATCTCCGTTCGGCGCGATGCATGCAGTGCGCGCCCATGCACTCTCGTACGTGGCTCGCGATCTGCATGCATGGTGTCGATATATATGCATGTATATATAGTTTCTTATATATATATATAATTGTCAGATCGACGCGGTCCAACTGTCTTCCGATCCCGACTGCCAAGGAGCCTGCAAAGTCGAAAGAAAGGTGGGTGGCACTGTTCCACTTCTGCGTGTATTAAACGGTCGCCTAATGAAATCCCCTCAAGGCATTCTTTGCATGTGCGTATCCATGCATGCACACTGCAGCACATGCATTCATATGATGTACATCCGATCGCTACATACAGTTCGGGCGATGGCGTCTCATCAAATCAAGCCAGCTCGGCATTGATTGTTCCATCGCCCTCGAAGAAGAGGGGGGCGTAGTGAAAGGAAAGGAAAGAAGAGACCAGGAAGAAGATGAAGAAGAAAGGGAAGGGGTCAGCTGGACAGAGTTCCAGCCAGGCAGAGGTGCAGTTCACCAAGCTCTCCATGTATAATGGCTTGGGAAAAATGGACGCGCGGAGGGGGAGGATAGTAGCCCAGCAATTCCGCAGAGCTTCTGGCAGAGAGACAAGCGTGGATCGCCACCAGAAGGGGAGCGAAAACGGTTTCGGTCTTCCCTCGACCCTGAACCCTGTGCCTCTTCAAAGTCCCTTTCTGACGAAGGGGATGAACAGTGAGGTCTTCGGGACTGCATCTACTACCCATGCCCATGGTACGGGAGGTAGTGGAGGTGTCGGGGATAACAGGGAAAAGACGGAGTCGATCTACACTGCTTATCCAAAGGACGTTTCGATGCTGGTCAAGCAAATGGTCCATTGGTCAGTCCCCCACAACATGCATGCATGCACCTGGCTGACTGGGTATGTGGATACACACACTCTTTTGTGTAGTGGTTCTTCTGATGCGTTTGTCCTCCATTTGTTTCCTCTGACTGCATGCAGGGTTGCGCTTTCGTGTGTGCTTTACTCCACTGAGCCTGAGCATTCCTCAAGTTTAAGCACAGGATCAATCGGCAGGAACGGCCCCTCGTCTCCGCCAGCAGGCGCCTTTACCGCTGAAGCTCTGGACGCCCTCCACGACAGG
Organism: Chromera velia; assembly: GCA_018398765.1. Classification (NCBI taxonomy): domain Eukaryota; family Chromeraceae; genus Chromera; species Chromera velia. Next base: position 32,726 of record JAHBMJ010005809.1, on the reverse strand, counting down.
CAGGCACCGGGATGGGAGGCCTACCTGCGCAAGAAATCCCAAGTGTGCACTGCGAACGACCTCGCGACTGTCGCGGGGGGGGCACGGGGAGGCAACGGAACAGGCAGCTCGCCCCTCAGGCGTCTCGGTGGAGGCAGTCCGCCGAGACGCAATCAATTTCAGCAGAGGGAAGGATCCGGGGGGGAGGACAAAGAAGGCGGGGGGTCCCCTGGGAGATCTCAGGTCTGGTCTGTGTCGGCGGTTGTGATGAACGAGCGGGAGAGACTGGAGAGAGAGAAGCCGCTGTATGGTTACAGAAGTTTCGCTCTCTGTTGTGACTTGCCTGTCAGTCCTTTTCTTTTTCCGGTTTATTTTTGTTGCAATGTGTATGTCTCTGTGGGAGAAGAGAAGGTCGAATCTGAAAGATCGTTTTTGAAAGACTTTCTTTCACTTTGTTTTGTCTATTTTTCTTGCAAGCCTCGAAGCTTCATGGCCGGCAGTCGCTGGATTTCCTCACGAGAGCTGGATCTTCCTTTTGCAAAACATCACTTCTTCTTTCTGTGACATGATGCCGTTTCTCTTTGTCGGGGTCTCCGTTCGTTCTGTTGCCTTGTCAGTCTTCCTTTGGCGCATTGATTTTGCTGTCATTTGTGTTGTCGTCCTGTCCTGAAACCCTGGCCTGCCCTCCAGAAGCTTCCACCTTCTCATGACGCAAATCTATCCCCTTGTGCCCGAAACAAAAAAGTTGACTCAAATGGAAGGAAAGATTTACTCTCACCTGTTTCCACTGCCCTCCCACACCTCACTCTTCCTGTCTGAACGGATGATCGAAACGATGCGCGGATCCATGCTTGCTTGCAGTGTCTGCCCGACGGTGGTCTGATGTGGCCAGCCCCCTCGTCATCGACTGTCATTCCAAATCTCGCACACCCAGCCTACGCAAGCCGTCTCCCCTCAGCACCCTCCAACAGCCAATACGGTCTCCTGGTGCCTCTCGAAGTCCCCGCCGCCCCTCTCAACATGGGGGGGGGGGATTTGCCCCCCTATGACGCGGTTGCCGTTCCAAGGCCTGCAGCTGGAGATAAATTCACTCCCCTCGACCCGCCCGTCTCCCTTCCCGTGGGGGTGGCGGCGTCATCCGGGCCCCACTTTATTCTTTCTGAAGGCTGGGCTCCCTGTTTACCTGACCCGCCGCCAGCAGGACCTTTACCGTCAGGGTCTCTTCCTTCGAATCTCCTGTCCATTCTCGCACCCGTCCCTCCAGCGGGTCCCGGTACGGCCTGGGACAGAGAGAGGTGGAAGTCTTCAGGTGATGGGGTCCCAAAGGATGCCGGGGCCCTTTTGAAAACGGGAGCCCAACAGATCGTGCCGGGGCTCTTCACAGGAGCCTCAGCTTCCCTTTCCTCTTTCGCTCTCACCTCCTCCCCCCACACGAATATGAACGGAGCGGCGGCAGCATCAACAGCCGCTGGTGCTTTTCGGCCTGTCTCTGTGTCCAATTGCATTTCCGGTCCTCCCTGCGCTCACTTCGGTTTGGCGTCTCCCACTGGAGGGGCCCACACAGGGGCGTCGACCATGGGTGCCAGTGGGTCTCTGACTGCAATCGTGCACACCCAAAATCAGAATTCCAACCCCACACCTCCACAGCAAAACAACAACGCAGCAGGGGAAGTTCAATTCCAAACACCCGGATGGTTTGTCTCTCCACTGGACTGTCCAGCTCTCCCGATGCCTCAACAATTTCCTTTTTACTTTATCGCACAACACACGCAATCAAACCACCAGACGAGCACCGCATTGAACCTGCGATATTCAAATCGCTTGGCCTTCAACGGAGCGAACACCCACTCACCCCCCCAGCGAACAACCCAACACCGAAACCTCCGCCCATCCTCCCAACGTCCACAGAGCCCAATGGGCCCTCCCAGCCAACACGGCCAGGTGCAACCCCGCACTGTAGGTCTCCTCACACCATCCTCCTCAAACACAAAACCCGACAACAAGACTGGCACCTCACCTTCACCGCCCAAGCATCTGCCCTCTTATTCCTCTTCCTCCCAGGCTGCAGCTGCTGCGGTACCCTCTCCCTCGCGTGAGCTGAGAGCTGCGTTGCGCGTCTCCGAAAAGCTCTCGCCATCCTCCTCGTCGTCTCCCGAGAGACACCAAAAGGACCGGCAACAACAGCAGAAGGAAGAGAGCGGATTTGCCGGATGGAAACGATTGTCACCTCCCAGAGAGAGAGAGGGGAGCGATGAACAGCCAAAGAGTCTCTTAGACTCATCAGATCTCCATACGGCTTCTGTTAGACGATTCGAACAGCTTTCCCTCGATCCGGTTGGAAGTCCAAACCCCAACCCCGGAAAACTCTCCCCAGTCTTGTCCCGACCTCTTTTTCAAGCACTGTCCAAGAATGCCGCAGCAGCAGATGCTTCTTCAAATCAACCGCAGACGCAGAAGCAACAAGAGGGAAACAGCGGAGGGAATTCTCCAGACAAAAACGGACAGATTCGGCAGCCGGGGTTTCCCATCCATCTGCCTGTCCCTCTGCCTGCTTTCTCTTCCGAAGCCCCCCCTCCTTCCACAAACGGGAGAGGCGCACAGGGGGTTCGAGGTCTCTACACTCGCCTTGCGGCGCCCTGGCGTGAGGCAACTGCCCGAGCCACTAGTGCATTCAGTGCGGACAGGGGGGGTGAGAGGGAGGAGGAGGAGCCGATGAGAGGAGAGGAGGAGGAAGGTCCTTTCCTGAAGGAGACTCTGGATAACTTTACAATCACGCCATCAGAGGATTCATCTGGTTCCCAAGGGAACAGGGAAAGGGAAAGGGGATCGGACAGGGAGCAGGCAGGAGGTCATCAGAACGAGGTGACGGAGACCGGAGGTCGTCCAAACCCCCTTGAGAATCCTTCCATTACTTCGAGTCGGAAGCCCTGCGGGAAAGAGACGGACAGGGAGAGAGACAAAATGCGTAGCCGACAGCAGTCACATGATGATCCTACTGCACAGCTGCATTCACCGGCAGCAAAGAAGACTGAGACGGCTCCATTATCAGGCTCAAAGGCATTTTCACATCTTCTCCCTGACAATTTTGAGTCTGAGAGAGAGGATTTGCCCGTCTCTCCCACGAAAGAGGGCACCCGTCCCATTTCCCTCAACACAGCTGTCCGGGAAAACGAGAAGGACAAAAAAGGAAACGAAAAAACTTCCACTGAGATCACTCACAACACCCCCACGCCGGCTTCTCCCAAAAGATCCCCACCCAAAGAAAGTCCTCCTTCAAAGTCCACCTCTCTGCTCAAAGAGATTACTCTAACTCTCGAAGGTCTGCCCAAGACAAGCACACCTCCTTTAGACAGAAAGTCAGAGGGGCCAGTGATCACTCCAGCTGCAGCAGCAACTCGAAAGAGCGCTACCGCAGCAGGCTCACCGCAGCTTCCCTCTTCCCCCGCCTCCCCCGGTCTCTCTTCGCCTCCGCATCAGCAGAGGGCGAACAAATCTTCCCCTTCTTCCGGTCTCCATGCTTCCTCTCTGCTATCATCCTCTCCACCGAAGAGGAGAGCAGACGTTGCCACTGCCGAAGCACTGAGGAGAGAGGCTGCAGTCGCCCAGGCAGAAAACAGAGAAAGAGGAATCGATGGAGGCCCTTCAGGAAAAGCCTCAGGACCCGCACCGGTCTCCTGTTCCCCCTCAAATTCCTCTTCCTCTCCGTCTTCTGCTGCCCCCTCCTGGACCTTCCCAGGAGGCCAGCAGAAGAAGTTGATTGCCGAGCGAATGGAAATCATACTAGAGGAAGAGAAAAGAGAAGGGGCGAACAGAAAGGCGCATACAGGAGGGAGGATCATGCGCAGTACCCTCGAGCCAGCAAGGACAGAGACGGACTCGGAAACAGAGCGTGACATCGGAACCTACGCCAGTCTATTCTCAGCCCGTCGCTCCCCCCCACGCCCTTCACGTGGTTCCGTCTCCACCCAACCCCACACCCTTCCGGAGGATGCTGTAGAAGGGAATAGCGGTGGTGGAAGAAGAAGAAAGCAGGTGTTCGCAGAAGATCATGCAAATTTGAGGAGGCAACAGGAAAGCGAGACAGAGGATCATCGAGCCACAAACGAACGACAGAGAGAGAAGGAAAGACCATCGCGTCCTTTCTGTGTGCCCTCCGGTGATTCGTTTCTGTTTGCCGCCAAAAACCCCTCACTCGAGGTGTCGATTTCCCCAAGTCGTCAAAAAGAAAGCGGGGGGAAAGACAAAGAGCAGACAACGACCCCCTCCCCCCTCAACGCTCATTCAGGTCTCACAGTAGAAACGCATCAAACCGCCTTGGAGAGACACTCTCAGAGAGATGCTGCAGGAATGGCTCCAGGAGATGGACGAAGAGATGCGGATTCATCTCGGAAACACAAAGCAAAGACGGTAAGTAAGTTTCGAGAGGAACAGAAATAAATAAATAGTGCGATTTTGTTCTTTTCAATGGTGCCCAAAAGTTTACTTGGCCCTCTCTTTTTTCATCCTGCCCGGAGTTTAGGTAGCTCGTCCGCATTCCTGCCTCCTCTCTAAGAGGCATGTTCGGCCTCGGGTTGTTTAAAACTCCCACAACAAAAATCAGGCGACTAGTCATCTGGTTGGCCTTTTTGGCGAGCGCATAGAAAGTACATAAATGCTCCTGTGCACGTCTAAGAAAGGGTACAGAAAACATTTCTTTTCCAGATGTGCGTCTGGTTGCCTCTTCGAGTTCCTCTGTGTCTTCGAATATGCATGCGAAAGAAAGGCAAACAGTTTCTGTGCGTGACCGGTGTCTGCCTTTTCCGTGCCTTGTATGCGTACACATGGGAAGCTGTTTGTGTGTTTGCTGCATGGATACAGGAACCCGGGGAGACCAGAGTTGCTGAGAAGGAGAAGCCTTCCACAAAGCTGCCTCTGCTGCCTGAACCTCTCAGAATGAATTCAAATGGGGGGAACGGAAATAAAACGACGACAGGGATGGACACGCAGAGGAGTCACAAGAGAAAAGACAAAGAGGGAGGAGGAAGGAGAAGTGCAAGAGGAGGAGGAGGAGGAAAATCTTCCGCACGATCAAGACACCGTCGTCGAAAAAGCAGAAGACCCAAAAGTGCGTCGAAAGCCAAGCGGTCCTCTACAGGAAATGAAAATTCGATAAAAGGCCGTCAAGAGTCATCGAGGGAAGACGGCGGAGAACATTCGGGAGTTTCTGCTGCGGCTTCCAGTGAACCTGAGGGGGATGAGCCAAGGGAAGAGAGACTGAATGGAGAGGATAACATGGAGGGTGACGCGAACAGCAGGGTGTCGGCTTTGCCATTTGGTGAAAGATTTCGTGCGGCTGCTCGTCGCAATCGTCTCTCTGCCTCTTATCTTTCTCTAGACTTTTCTGCTGAGAAGGAAAGAGAGAACGAGAGAGAGCGGCTTTCTGCTGAAAGAGACAAAGGAAAGGTCGCGCCGTTCCTTCAGATGAATGGTGCCTCTCCATCCCCTCCCTTCAACAGCTCCATGAATATCGGTTCTTTTGCAGAACGAGAGAGGGAATCTCAGCGAGATCCAAGAAGTTTAAACAACAGCGGGGGCGGGAGCCGACCCGCGTCGATCCGCTTAGATCCTCTTCCGGATCGCGAGAGAGAAAGAGAGGGGGGGGCGATTTTTAAAGTCAAAGACAAAAAGGTCGATGGAGAGAGGCATCGAGGAAGGAGCAAAGAAGAGAGCAGAAAGCAAAACAGCACGAAAGACCATGAGCACATTACTGACAGTCTCCAAGCCTCCACTCCACCTCCCCATCTAGACCCCCAACCTTCCTCTCCCTTCCAAAGCAGCAAACAACGAGAGAGAGACAGTCAGAGGCGACCACAAGAACCCAGTCACACAGCTTCACGAATAATCAGAGCTGCGGAAAGGGACGAGAGGGGAGCTGCCCTCCCTGAGTCCTCCTCCTTGCAAAACAAAACTCCGACATCAGGAGTTCCTGTTTTTTCTGCCGACTCCACCCCTCCCCCCCCTCAACTTTCCTCCGGTGTCTCTGGTCGCTCTGCCTCGAGGGATACGGTCCCCTTCCCCCCACGTACAGTAGAGGAGGAGGCACTCACCAGCCGCCAAGCCCAAAGGAGAAGGATGGGAATCAGCCCTTCATCATCCAATCCCAATGCGGTGAGTGGGCAGAGAGGTCCCCCCTATCTCCTTGCGGATCTAGATATGGAGAGTGACATGGAGATTGACGACATCATCTCTGACACAGATCGTTCAGACATCATCGCGGCTGCCTCCCGTACAGCTCAGCAGACACAGACGCACACAAGCGCAACTCTCCACACAGACTTGGAGAAGAACACGAACCGGCAACGCGAACCTGCCGCTTCGCACTTCCGCCCTTCGTTTCTGTCCGAGACTCTTTCTCCCACAGCAAAACAGAATGCAGCCAGCTCATCCACGGGTTTGCCAGGCAGACACGAGAGCGGTCCAGAGAAGAAAGAGCGGAAGGTAGAGCAAAAAGAAGAAAAAGAGAACCCAGTTTCCAGGAGCGAGCAAGATGGATTAAAGGACAGAGACCCCAATAGTTCCAACAGGAGCAGACCAACCCTCGACCTTCCCTTCCCTCCCCACACGTCCACACACGATGGTGCGAGCCCTTCAACTGCCCTCAGGCCTCAGCAGCAGCCAGTGTCAAAAGAGAGTCACGTGAAGAAGCAAGGGGGTGAAATCAAAAGAACAGTCTTCATTGAGATCAGTCAAGTGACCAATCAAGAATCGGACAAACGAAAGGCACAGAAGCAAAGAGATCGGGAGAAAGAAGAAGAATTACGAGTACAACGTCAACAGGAAAAGGAAAAAGAAAGAGAAAGGGACCAAAAGACAAATACAACGGGACAACAGGCGGTGGAGCACAGAGCTGCAAGAGATTTTTTGTAAGTCTTTTGTGTTGTGCAATTTGGTCTTGTCACGCTTTTAGAGTGTGTATGCGTTTCCCTGTCTGACTGCTCTTTTTCTTTTTACACACGCGTACACGCTCGTGTTTGAGATTTCTTTCTTTCACCCCAACAGAGTGTGATGACCGTTTGAGAGATTGCGCCTGCAAGTGGGGGAGCTGTGCTCTTTGGCGTGGATGTCTGCTAAGACTTCCCCGCTTTATGCTCAGAACAGCCGAAATTCAGAAAGGACAAATACCCATCTTCTCAAATTACTTCGAATTTTCAGCTCATTTACATCTCATAAGTGTCTTTCCCTCTCACGCGCATGTGTTTTCTCTTCTTTCCCTTGCGTGGCCGTTCCTCTGCAGCAGCAGCCCGATCCCACCTCCACCAGCGGCACAACAAAGGGAACTCCAAACCCCAGCAGCCCCCAGCAAACCCTGCAAAGCTGCCAAAGACTCAGAACAGCCAACTGCAAACACCGTCACACATCCGGACGGAAAAGGAAAGAGCGTTTCATCTTCCTCTTCCTCCAAAGCACCTGCTGCAGCGTCCCCTCACACTCATCTATCCGCCGAAGGAGCCGCTGCAGCCCCCCAGGAAGGAGCGGCAGCGGTGTCTTCTGTTTTTGAGGGAAAGACGGGGAAACAAAGCACCTCCCTCACAGACCTAGTTGGGGTGTCTGCTTCTGCTTGTGGGGGGCTGCCCTCATCCCTGGTCAGGAGCCCCAACTCAACTTTTCTCAGTCCCTGGACCCACAGAAACGAAGAACACGAAATCACAACATTGGATGACGCCTCAAAGACAGCACAAGGACTCTTTCAGGAGTCGCCTGTCCACCCTCAGGCAGATCACTTCTCTGCTAATCCATCAAGCAGATCTCCAGCTCGGTCACGGCCCCCCAAGGGAGACAAAGAGAGGGGAGCAAGTAGCGGAGGAGGAGGAGGGGGGGGATCACGGCCAGGTGCTCGGAGTAGGAAGACTGTGCGGCGACAGGGGAGCTTCAAGGGCGCCGCTGCCTCTAGCTCGGCATCGCTCTTGTCCTCCTCTCCCTCCATGTCCCCTGCTGCTCCCAATGCACCCGCACTGTCCCCTGCCGAGCTAAGACAGATCATCTCCGATTTCGAGAGGCGGGCACAGCTAGCTCAAAAAGGTGCTGCAGCTCTGTCCTCTCTCAGAAATTCACGCACCGCTGGGGGTTCCTCGTCCTCCTCTGCAGGGTTTCTGGCTCAGCAGCAGCAGCAGCAGCAGGAGAGAACGGGGGGGGCTGAGAGTGATGCCACAACGCTCCTCTCAGAAAGGCAGAGGGGAGAGAGGGAGGCGAGAGTGACAGGGGTGCGGGATGATTTGCCTAATGCTGGTGGTCATTCTCATTCTGTTGCGGCCTCCCTGTTGGTCGCTGGAGGCAGCAATCACGTGATTGACTCTAAATTGCCTCTCACGAAGGGAATCGGATTGGACAGCAAGGCAGTCAGCGACGTTCTGCGAGGAGGACGCAGCAACGCCGGTCGCTCCTTTCACGATCCTCTGGGCGGTCCCAGTTCGGAAGGAATTGAAATCGAATGTCCGGCAGCGATCAGAGAGAGGGGAGGCAGGGAGGAGAGAGTGGAATTTTCAGATTCGTCAGAGAGGGACTTCGGGGGGCTCCCCGGGGAAGGGCGAAGAAACGGTAGTGGCCTTTCTTCAGATGGAATCATGGGAGCATCAAAAGCGAATAACCACTTTGCAGGGAAACAGAGAATGAAGGACTCGTCAGCCGAGCTCCCGGCCTCTGCAGTCAATTCACCCAGGGCAATAGCGCACCAAGGGAGGAAACAGAGCGGCGGAGGAAATTCAAAGCGGCAGCCTGCTGGCTCGAATAACTTAAGTGGGGACGTTTCTCCTTCATATTCTCGGGGAGGAGGGACAGGGCACGGGGGTGGAAAGGGCCGGAACGACTCAAGGAAGCACCACAAACGGAGCGACAAGAGGGATTCGAAGAAAACGAAAAAGAGAGGAACAAGTCAAAAGAGGTAGCAGAAATGTAAGAACAAATCTGCAGGGCTTTATCAAAATAATTTAAACTTCACTTTGTATTGTTTTTAACCTCCGCATGTTTCCATGATTACTGCAGTGTTTTATAAACCCTTTGAGTCTGCTAGTGAACCACTCCAAGTCTAGCTCCGAGTTTCTCTTTCTCTCTCTCTCTCTCTATATATATATATATATATATATATATAAGCCCCTGCCCTTGAATTTTGTACGCACGATTTGACTATAGCTCTGTATTGATCCATTTTTTTTTATTTTTATTTTTTTAAGAAAAAAAAATGGTTGCTTCAAGGTGGATCCCTATTGATTTTGCCTTATAAGGGTATTGTCACGCGCGCGGTGCGCGTGAAAACGACGCAAAAAAAAGCGTAATTTATGGTCTAACAACCTAGCCGTGCGCGGCCCAAGCCGTCTCCGCGGCCACTATGAAGGGGGGCGTCTCGCGACTTTTTTTTTTGCTTCGAAAAACCGAATTACCGGCAGGGGGGCATCTTTTTACCGCGCCTGCCCCTGGTTCCTGCCGCTATAGAATAAAGAAAATGGTGCCCCGCCCGCCTCAATCAGTCGCTATTTTCACTTCAGCCGCTCATTGCAAACAGCTGTTCCAGCAAAGGATCAGACCTCTTATCATTCAAAAAAATTGGAAGTATGCGCACGGCTGGACTATCAAGCAGGCTAACAAAGCAATCAAAACAGAAATTCGAACTATTTTTGGAAATTGTTGTGAGCGTTGTGGTACTTCTGGCCTTTCCGATCTTCCTGGTGGGCGCAACCCATATGATATGCATCACAACAACTATCGTCTGGGCACCCACCGGAAGTTCTCCCTCAGGAAGATCACAGTAAAAAAAATTGGGCACGGAAATGAAGACCAGTGGATCGATACTGTTTTTAACACCAATCATCCAGATGATGTTGAATTGATCTGTCAGTATTGCCATCATGTGCACAAGCACGATGCCTACTGACATACACCTGCACAGCCTGCTTGGTACAAAGCCTAACTTCAAAATTTTATCATCAAAATTTTATGCATTTTGACCGTACAAAATTCAAGGGCAGGGGCTTATATATATATATATATATATTATATATATATATATAGTATTATAATATATATAGTATATAATACTTAATTAGTTAGAGTCGTCAGTTCGTTAGTTATCCTAATATGATGGAAAGGGTTTAGAGTTTTTGATCTTTCCAAAATTAGTTTAGATATCTAAACAGTCACTAAACTTGACATTCAATTTAGAACACATTTTTTATGTTTGATGTATAAGTTACTAGGATGTTTTATTTACTAGACTATTTAGCACTCATAGTGAAACTAAACGCCTATCGGCTTTTACAGGTCCACGCCTTCAGCGCGGTTCAGCTTTGATGGCTTTCGGTCGTCAAAGGACTGGCCGTGTGGACTTAGACCTTAGCCGATTTGTTGCACTAACTTTGGAATCTGTGCAAATGACACATTAGAGGCTTATTGAAGTGTTTTTAAGGGTTGATATGTGGTTAGGAACTCACTACAAACAATTTTGAAAGGGGCAAAGGCCGAAGAAGGCATTCAGATGGAGGAGCGTCAAGTATGAGGTTGCATGAGAGAGAGAGCTAGTAGCGAGAGCAGTAACCAGGACAGAAGGAAGAGATGAAAGACGTATAGGCCAGACGTTAGGAACAAACTTTAAGTCAATGCCCCCCCGTTGTTTAAGGTTATTTTGGGGTCCCTGACCCCCATAACTTCGATAACAGCTAAACAACAGTTGTTTTAGACAAAAAAAAAAGAATCTGACAAAGAAAGTTATTTACTTTTTTTTTTTTTGTGATACCCCTAATAAGGATTGTCCGATTGAATGTGCTCGTAGTTTTAAATTCTTAGGATTAACATTAGGATTTATGTTCTGGCTTCCCCCGCGGTCCACTACCAGGGGTAGGCTTACATTGTAGGGAATATATTATAGTATCTTAATTATAGATTTCGCCCTCCACGGAGCTATAATAAATTCATCTTCTAGTGAGAGAGTATGGTAGATCTGTTCGATTTGTTTCTGATTGACTGCATACAAATCTGCTCAAAGGTCTTTATGCACACTGTGTCTGTCTTAATGCTTCCTGTACAGCTGTTTCGAGTTGAAGTATAGGGTACCAGACTGCTGCGTATCCATGCTTGCTTCTGGACCCGGCGGGCCAAGCGTGCAGGCCATGCCGCGCGGTGCTGAAGCGCCGTACTGGCCGGGATAGGATTGCTGCGCATGCATTCGATTTTGTATGATTTATGCCGTGCGCATTTAGCACCAGCCAGTTCAGATCGATCCACTTCGTGCAGCACTAGCTGATCGAATGCCTTTCGGTTGTTCGTTTTACTCTGCCTTGACGGATAGACTATTTCATGAAGTAGTTCAGCTTGCACAGGCTACTTTGTTACCTTCCTTACACATGTCCAGTTTGACACAGACCAACACAGACGGGCCTCTACGGGTTTTATACTTGATCGCCTGCGCCCCATTTCTAGTGACGCAGTCATGGTTGCAGAGCGTCTCCACTCGCCATGCTTTCTCCTGCGCCAGCGCAGCTCCTTTGCTTTGCTCTCCCCTGACGTGAAGCATATGAGGCCGGCGAGCCAGGCTTAGTCCCAGACCAGCTGTACTGCCGCATCTTTGGGCACCGCCCATGGTGGCGGGGCCCAGCAGCGCACCGCCGGGGTGGGAGGGAGGAGCTAGGGGAGGAGTCAAAAATTTGACTTTTTACTAGCCTATATCTAGTATACGCTAGACCACGTACACACATATATATTACCTCGATTTGAGGGGTTCAGAATTTTGGTTTTTCGTAGGGAAAAAAAAATATGCACGAGGTCACTTTCCGCTAGCCGTCTCCTCAGTTCAACTCATGACCTTCGTTTCAGCTGAACATCAGTTCACACTTCCATATTCGCTCTAGTTGAACTAACCTTTCAGCTTGCACAGGCTACTTTGTTACCTTCCTTATGTACGTTCAGTTTGACACAGACCAACACAGACGGGCCTCTACGGGTTTCATACTTGGTCGCCTGTGCCCCATTTCTAGTAACACAGTCGTGGTTGCAGAGCGTCTCCACTCGCCGTGCTTTCTCCTGTGCCAGCGCAGCTCCTTTGCTCTGCTCCCCCCCAAACCCTCCACAAACCCCCTAAACCCCCGGAGGGAAGAAAGGTGGGTCCGCGCCCGGGTAGGTACCGGTGCGTAGGCCCCTCAGATAGACGCAATCGCGTCGGCGATGTCAGGCAGGCTGGGAGGGAAATAGGCCAGCCATGCATTCGTGCTGTTGTGGCCTATGATGTCCACAGCCAGGTCATGTGAGATGTTGGCCCGTTTTGCAGTGCAAAAACCGCTGCGCCGGATGAAGTGGGTGGTGTACGCTTTGCTGCTGATATCGGGCAGTGCTGCTGCTACTGCTTTCTGCAGGGTCTTCTGGAAGGCGTCTCTCGTGATTGCAGTGCCCGTCCATTGATTTCTATATGCTTTAGTGGTCTGGAACAATGGCCCTTCCGCGGGGGCCGACCATAAAAATTTTGCAACGACTTGACCCACTGGTTCCCCTGCTTTTATCACCATAGGGAGAGGACATATCTTGCCTCTGCCCCGCTGGTCGTTCTCTTATCTGTGAATTGCGATGATCAGTATTTCAATCTGGTTCTTTCCTTCACTATGCAGGTCTGCGTGCTGCAGGCTCAGAACCTCGCTAATGCGCTTGGCGGGGTAGAAGACGAGCGTTGCGATGGCCGCATTGTGCAGCACATTGCGGATGCCCAGCTTGACCCAATGCTCAATGACTTTATTGAACTGCACTGCTGTAAGCACCTCTTTTTCTTTTACCACGTAGGATACAGACTTGTCGAGGCCCTTCCAAAAGAGGCGAAGCTGTGGGTTATCAAACGGCGGCGGTGGGTGTCCGTTTTTGTGGTGCCACCACATCAACGCGCCCCTGAGCAAGCCAACCTGATATGCTTTCAGGCCCATACATGACGCAAATGCTTTTTTTACGCCCTCAGCGGAGCATACGGGCAGTAGGCCTGGGCATGTTCTGTCTAGCCAGCTGATGGCGCTCTGGTATCTGGCCTTCGTACTCTCTTCCAGCGCTCTGCCCTCGATCACTGCGGCTCTAGCCGCCAGCTCATTTTCGTCTACTTGGCCTATGCTTTGTTCCAGCAGGCCTGGGTGTCGAGCATCTATTAGTCTTGCTTCCCGTGCCCGGACGGACAGCTGCACCTTCCGTTTCTTGGTGCTCGTTGCACCTACTGTACCTGCATGCACGTCAGCACGGACATGTATTGTTTACTTCCCCAAACTGCCTTAGTGCCTAGTTCTTCTATATAATGCGTCGCTGGCCCGGTTATTGTGCATAACATCGATATACTATGCACTAAGTCTAGGCCGGTCTAGGCATGCTACTAACTGTTTGAGGTTTAACGATTAGTAGCCATATTCAGGTCGATTTCATCTCATAAATGCTAAAGCGTGCCACCCTTCTCTAATCACAGCCTCAGCTCACATTAATTGGAATGCCTGCTGGCCCTGCGATCGACTCTATCCACTGAACCTCATGGTTAAACAGTCTTGATCCTACTTCCTATCTCTGTAATGTTCGTGCACCTCTCAGCATGGCCTCCCACGCCGGTTTCTGGATAGCTAGCATCACGATAACCCCTCCTTGCTGGTGTGCCTGCCTAATACTGCTTTCATACTGGTCTGCAGGGGGGCAAACGATCTGTGGTGGGCTTTCCAGCCCCGATACTCTCCGCCATTGGTGCTGGAGGTGTCGCGTGACTGCTGCTGTGAGGGTTCTCCTACAGTGGGCCTCGTCCAGAAAGCGGGATAACGCGTCAGCTATGGTGTTCTCTACACCCGGGATATGTACTGCTGCTATTTCAACATCGAAACACCGTTCCAGCACTTAGATTTCTTCCAGTACCTGGCCTAGTGCTCGGGCGGTCGAGTGACGTTTATTGATGATACGAACCGCGGTGGAGTTGTCTGACGTGACCAGTATACGCTTGCCCCGCCATACTAGGTTGTTTGTGGAAATGATCGCCCCGAGGGCGAGAAGCACGGTCTTCAACTCCCTCCAATTGCTCGATGCTATCGCCTGGGCACCCGACCAGGCCCAGAGGGTTGCTAAACCACTCCCAAAACCTCCTCTTCCCGGGGCCGCTGCATTGGTCGTGATACGTTTAATGCCCGGTACTTCATCTCTCCAACTGTTCAGCCAGTCACCAGCCCAAATATCTAGCCGCCTTTCTGGGTTAACCCAGAGCTTGCCTGTCGGGCAACCTTGCAGCCTGTCTTTCCACCATTTTAGCCCTTCTCTCAATTCGGGAACCATCGTGAAGCCCTTTTTCTGCCATTGCCGATTGCCTTTTGTCATCTTGACCTTCTCCAAAATTTCCTATCCTGCTGTAAGCCGCTGCCCTCTATGGGGCACGACCATGTACAGATGCCCCAGAAGCCCTATGGTGCTACTTAAGGCTCCGAGCGTGGGGCACGTTTTATCGAAGAGTGCGTCAATTCGCTTCCCCGCTTTCTCCCGCTTCTGCAATGGGATATACAAACGGAGGCGATCGATATCGATGCCGATTCCTATGAACTCTAGGGCTGTGGTTGGTAAGACTGTTTTGGAGTCCTTAATTTTCCAACCGAGGGTGCGTAGTAACAATTGCACCAGTTTAAAAGCTTCCTGACACTCCTCTTCCATATCAGCCGCAATCAAAAAGTCATCTATGTACGTCAGTGAGCTGACTATTGTACTGTTCAGCCCGTGCCGGCGGAACATGGCTTGCATATGTTCTATGATTCCTTGAAACACAAAGGGGGCGACTTTCAGACCAAAACACATGACTCGGTATCTATACCATGACTGGTTAAATGGGTTAAAGAATCCGAGGAGGTCTACATAATCGGGATGGATACGAATGTGGAAATAACCGTTTTTTAAATCAAGCTTTGCTAAGTAGCATCCAGGTTTGAGGCTGCGCAGCGTATGACGCATTGTTGGAAGCCCCATGACTGTGTCAGCCGTCGCGTCGTTGATTCTAGATGCAGTCATGTCAACAATGATGCGCGGTTCTCCCGTCTCTGGCTTTGGTACTGAACCCAAGGGCGACACGACTGCTGGTTGTATTTCAATCCTTTCAATGAACCTTTCCGCTTCCAGACGATGAAATTCGGCTGCTACTTTTGCTGGGAAGTCTGCTTCAAAGATCGAGAAGTAATTTCCAAGTGACACCTTTGACGGCCATCTGTTTAGCGGCAGCCGCAATCCGTCCTCCATAATGCTTACCACCTTCTCATCTACACCTAGCCTCCGGGCTGCAATGGCATCCAGACATAGTCCTTTCGACCACTTCTTTGGCTTGTTCCATCCTGCTGGTGGGGAGACGGACGGGGCTGGAACTGTCCAATCCTCTAGGCCCATCGGCCATTTGGAGGTGAGCGGGGGCAGAGGCGGATGGGGTGATACATCTGTCGCTAGGTAGTACTGCAGCATCAGCTAACCTTCGAGTTGGTTCTGCCCATGCTCGTCTGCCTCTTCACTACCCTCATCATCGTTTCTTCCTGCAGTCAAGCATCCATCTGTTAATGATGTACTAATTATATCTTGTTTTCTACTTATGTTGGTGCTGTGACTGTGCACCTTAGTTTGCAGGCTGAATCCTTGCTAGGTTGCGCTATTGGTCCTATAATTGCGTTAAGTCTTACACTTTGAACCATACAGCTAAGTGTCTATCCTCATTGATGCGCTTTCAATCGATTTCGGCCATGCATAAGTCAGTACGCCTGCCCTAGTGATCACTTAATCAGTTCGAACCGGTCATACTACACTGTCGTACCTAGCTTTCAGACCTGCTTACTGCGCAAACTGTAACTCAGCGTGCACTCGCATGGTTGGTGCCTCTCTTAGGCCTCCATCCATGACACTTAAACGCGTACCACAATCACTGCTTCAACCGCCAAGCATGCAGGTCCTGCTCTTCTTATTTGCTCTCTCTTGCATGCGGATATTATTAACTCGGGTGAGTGGATGAATGGGTAAACGCGTATCACGCCCCCGTTTCCCCACTTGTGCCTCTTCTCTCGCGCCGCGAGTCATGCGTAACCCTGCGCCACGTAGCTACACCGCTTCTCTCATCAGCGACTCTTTCTCCCCCTTCCCCCTCTTTGACGACGGCCGCCATACGGGCCGCCACCGCCCCTTCTCGATCCCTCCGAGACCTGCGCTTGAAGGGCTGCCCAGGTGTTAGGGTCAGTGGCCTTTTTCAGGCAGTCCTCAGGGGAGTGGAGGACATTGAGGGTGGTGCTGCCTGTTAGGCGCTTAATCTGCTGACAGTCCTTGCACGCATTCAGGCAGTTGGGGGACAGATGGCCCAGAGTGTTGCAGTTGTAGCACCTGATGGGCTCAGGGATCGCAAACCTATCACGATCGTACCCCCCACGGTCCTTGCTTCTCGCTTTTAGGCCCGCGACGATGTCCTTGAGCTTGTTAACCTCCTTCGTCAGGTCCTTCAGCTGACGATGCATGGTGATGGCGTCCTACTTGAGTTTCACAATAACAGCAGGGAATTCTAGTTGATGACATTCCCCACGTCCGAAAACTCATGAGTCTGGAGGTTGATCGACATCCGCTTTAACTCGCGTGCCATAATAGCGACTGTGGTCTTCAACGCGGCAGCCACTACCACATTGGTCTGCGCGTCCTTTACTTTCTTTGCCTCTTTGATGCGGAGGTTGTCGGTGCTGCTGCTGCTGCTACTGCTGCTGGCTGTGTCATCCGAACTGAATTGCATCAGCTCAATGAGACGCTTCTGTGATATGAACAGGGCTCAAATCTGTCGGATGGCTTGAATGAGCTCGTTTCCGGCATCCATCACGTCTGCGCAGAAGTTGGTATGGTCAATGTCTTTCCCCTTCCTTGCCTTCTCACGCTCAGAGCGGTACTGCTCGACCAGGCTGTGCTACTCCATTTCTACATCGTCGACCGACCACTTCTCAAAGTTGATCGGCTGTGGGGGGCCATTGGCTTTAGCTGTCATCAGGAGTGCTTTTGCGACTTCAGCGTTGGAGGGGATGAGCCATGTTGGGTCACATGACTTCTGTGGCATATCACCCGTGGAGAACACTTTGGGCTCTCTGAGGGTGGGGATTTCCCCTTCCTGGGGGGAGGGACGAGGTTTCTATCGGACGAATGTGAGATGCAAAGGGGCAGTCTCATCGGGCTCAGAACTAGAGAACTGACCATCGTTCGGTGGGTTGTAGTTGGGCTCTTTGTCGGACACCTCTACGGCGGTCTCTCGACGGCCCTCCTTCGCAGGAGGGCTCGGGGCTCTAGTCTTGGGCCCTTTTCTCTTCAGCAACACTCTTAACCCTTCTTTGAGGGCCGCTGCGCGTACCGCTTCAGACGGTAAGGTCTTCTTTCCGATATCAGACTTCTTCATGAGGGAGGGGAGAAGCGTGGTGGACCTGCGAGCCTGTGTACCGCTCGCTGCGGCAGCGGTGGCACTGCTGCTGCTGCTGCTGCTTAACGTTTGCTGCTGTTGCTGGTCACGCCGGCCTTTCCGCTTTTTAGACCCGGTAGGCTGCTTTTGAACCCGATATTCCTTTGGGTCTAGTCCCAACAGCTTGAGCCTCTCTACGGTGGACAAGCCCGCAAGGGCTTGACGCCATTCGAGCGGCAGGTCACCGTTGGAACTCACTGCAGCGAGCAGTGCATCGATGCCCACTCCGGCACCTCCTTTGTCACTGTTCGCGTCCGACTGTTTTTCTTCCTCTTCGCCGTTCTGCATTCAGAGGGTAAGAGAGAGCACATATATGATTGCATTTTACAATTTCCCAATTGCACCATAGTGTGCGCATAGGCCAAGCACGTACTTGTATCTGAGCAACCTCTTGCTCCTCATACTGGGGCTCTCTTTCCTCCTTGCCGTTCACACGGCCTTTTTCTCCATTTTCCGACATTGCAGCCCTTTGGGGTACTAGACGCTGCACTGACTTGCAAAAATGACAGCCTTTCAGGCCTGAAGACGCACAGTTGCCTCGTAAGGTCTGGTAATGCACACCCAGAGCTGTCCCCACATTGTGGGTCTTAACTTTTAGCTCTAGCAAACTAGCCGGCAACTACTGTACCAAAAATTTTCTAGGCTTTTAAAAGACCCCACGCATACCGCGCAACCTAGTCTTTTGTTTGCTTGTAGACCCGAAGGCCGCTCCGCAGATACTCTGCAGGAAACTAGGGTGGCAAAGTCGAAAATTTAACTTTTTACTAGCCTATATTTAGTATACGCTAGGCCACGTACGCACATATATATTACCTTGATTTGAAGGGTTCAGAATTTCAGTTTTTCGTAGGAAAAAAAAAACATGCACGAGGTTATTTTCCGCTAGCCGTCTCCTCAGTTCAACTCATGACCTTCGTTCCAGCTGAATATCAGTTCACACTTCCGCATCCGCTCTAGTTGAACTAACCTTTCCACCATTATAGAGATCTAGCTCTGCATTCTGTTTGACTATCATTTGGTTATTCTCTTTTGCGGTTAACAGTGCTTTGTTGTGTCCCGTTTCGGTCAGTCAATGACCGTAACGATCACTTCCGTCTCCGTATCTTTCTCCAGCAGTCTTTTCCTCCACTCTTCTACGAATTGGAAGCCGCCTGTTCCAGTCAGAACTGGAATGGCGGAATGCTTTGGTAGCTATTTCCTTTTCCTGTAGCAGAAGTGGAGACCAGATGGATCTGCAGTCGCTCCGACAGCAGGTTTTCACACTGGGAGACGCCGTGTTGTACGTGTGGACTTTGCTTGCAGACGACACCATTATGGATGCACTGTGTCCCCGATCTCCCCTCATGCTCTTCGCACCTTCATCTCCAACCACCTCAACAAGTTTGAGTAAGTGTCCAAGGATCTCCAGCAGTATGATCGCCGCCACTTCGCCATGAGCCGCCCATCCACCAGCTGCCACCAGTTACTGCCAAGACTACACTGAGCCATCAGTGCACCATCTGCTCGCACCTGCTTTAAGGGCTGCCAAGAACTGGGAGTGCCGCACCATCGCTACTGGAATTTGCTTGTCTGCTTGCCAAGATCATTGAGGAGGCAAGGTTTTGGAAGCACCTCTTTGGGGGGGGGTTTTTGTTTGGCCGTCTCTGCGTCTTCTGCCAGTCAACGTCCATCCGTGTGCATACCGGCATGAGGGAGGATACAAGAACGCTCCACTAAGTTGCGAATGCAAGGTTTGCAGTGTTTGTTTTCTCTTGTTAGGCAGTGAATGCAAACTGTGCATATGATCGAACTTTTTGATGGAAAAGCATACAAGGCACAATTTGTTCTATCTTTCTGTATAGCTACTGCATGAATTGTTTCTTTTCCTGTTGCTTTTTCAGTATTATGAAGTGCTCATCTTTTGAAAGGTAACAGACAGCCAGACTTAAGAGGCAGGCCAAAGAAAGGCGGACTTAAGAGGCAGGCCGGAGACAGACAGTCTTGTGATGCCTAGCCCTCTGACTTTATTCTTGTGATGCCTAGCCTTCTGTCTCTCTGCTATCCTTTCATGTATGCTCTTCAATCTTCAACACTGGTAGGCAAGTGAAAGCAAGAAAAGATTTCATTAGCTCTCAGGCAGTCAAAGCAAAAGGCTGTTTCATTCCTTTTGTCTTTATCTTTCCCTGGTGTTTTGCTTCCGTTTCTTTCTCTTTACAAAGCTTGCATAGAAATGTAATCGAAGGGGGGAGTTAAAGTATAGGGTACTAGCCTGTCGCGTATCTATGTTTGCTTCTGGATCCGACAGGCCAAGCGTGCAGGCCATGCCGCGCGGTGCCGAAGCGCCGTGCTGGCCGGGATAGGATTGCCGCGTGCGCATTCGATTTTGTACGATTTGTGCTGCACGCATTTAGCACCAGCCAGTTCAGATCAATCCATTTTGTGCAGCACTAGCTGATCGAACGCCCTAAGGCCTGGCACTCATATTGGGTTACAGGTTTCAACACCCTCTATACATAAGGGTATACTCCCCTATAATGTTACTCTTACTTCAAAAGTGGTCCCAATTGATCAATCTCATCAGGTTACGTCTAAAAATATTGAAAACATCTTCTGTTGATTGAGGTTATATGAGAAACTGACGAAAAACGATATGTCCCTTTCACTTTGTAGCCAAACCCCTTGTAACCTTGTAACCTGTAACCTAAAATGACCCTCTTCAAAAGTGATGTAACCTTCGTCTACATACATTTTAAAGTGTTTTTGAAGTGATTTGAAGAGTTTTTGAAAGTTGACTTTTTGGTCGGTTATGGACCTCAAGACCGCCTGTAACCTTGTAACCTGTAACCTTACAAGGGGACATATATAATAAGAGGTATAACCTCATGTAACCATATAAGCTATACAGTAAAAGTGATTGATTTCGAAGTAACTCAATATACCGGACCTCTAGCTTGTGTAAAAAGCTCGTCCAAATGTTTTTTGGTTCATTTTTTATGTCATTTTTGCACTTGTAACCTTATATGAGCCCAAGAGTGCCCCCCCCTAGCGAACGCCTTTCGGCTGTTCATTCTACTCTGCCTTGACGGACAGACTATTTCATGAAGTAGTTCCACCATCATGGAGATCTAGCTCTGCATTCCATTTGACCATCATTTGGTCATTCTCTTTTTTTCAACCTTGCGAAAGGTCTCTTTAGCAGGATTCAAAGACTCCGCCATGTATGCACTAGCAAGGAAGGAAGCACATAATTCAATCTGTTGGGTGTCACGATTTGAGCTAGTAGCTGCTTTACCGATTCGATTGCATCGCGGCGATCGGAGGTCAAATCACGGCCTGCCAGCTCCTCACACTTCATGCGCGCAGCTTGGGGGGCTCTTAGACCTTCTGCCTCGTTTGTGTGGCCCTTCGGCCGTGCAAACTCCGCGCAAGTGAGGGACATGCATCGTGATCATCGTTCTGACCTTCCACATATGTCTGACCTTCGTAAGCTATCTGAAGCAATCGTTGGAAGCTTGAAGCAACCTCTTTCTTCTTGGTTCCTTCGTCTGCTTTTCGTTTCGCTCTGCTGTCCTGTTCCATCTCTATCCTCTCTTTGACCTCCCAGCTGCTCCGGTGTGGATTTCAAGGCGAATCCTACAAAATCCTTGGTCAGTCTTCTCTGTTTTCTCTCGTCTTGTTCTAGTTCTATCTCTACCAAATTCTATCTTTTTTTTCTTCAATCTTCTTTCTTAGCTTCAGTCTAGGTCTTTGTCTGTGGGCTGCAATGTCAGCTTGCATACGTACGCCTCGTTCCACCTGTTTGTTTGTCTTGTTCTGTCTTTAAAGATCAAAGACAAAGACGACCTAGGGGGGGGCACTCTTGGGCTCATATAGGGTTACAAGTGCAAAAATGACATAAAAAATGAACCAAAAAACATTTGGACGAGCTTTTCACACAAGCTGGAGGTCCGGCATGTTGAGTTACTTCGAAATCAATCACTTTTACTGTATAGCTTATGTGGTTACATGAGGTTACACCTCTTATTATATATGTCCCCTTGCAAGGTTACAGGTTACAAGGTTACAGGCGGTCTTGAGGTCCGTAACCGACCAAAAAGTCAACTTTCAAAAACTCTTCAAATCACTTCAAAAACACTTTAAAATGCATGTAGACGAAGGTTACATCACTTTTGAAGAGGGTCATTTTAGGTTACAGGTTACAAGGTTACAAGGGGTTTGGCTACAAAGTGAAAGGGACACATCGTTTTTCATCAGTTTCTCATGTAACCTCAATCAACAGAAGATGTTTTCAATATTTTTAGACGTAACCTGATGAGATTGATCGATTGGGATCACTTTTGAAGTAAGGGTAACATTATAGGGGAGTATACCCTTATGTATAGGGGGTGTTGAAACCTGTAACCCCATATAAATGCCAGGCCCTAGGAGACGATGTCATTGCATCATCTTCTCAATGACATCTGAGTGGCCAACTTCGGCATGAACGCAACAGGAGCTTTCATCTTTGCTCAGTCGTAGATGGCCCCACAACCATCCAAACTGCTAGCTGTCCACTCGTAGGGCGCACCCGAGGGACTGCTTTGTAATCTTCTAGTGATAGAGTATCATGATGGTAGATCTGTTCGATCTATTTCTGATTGACTGCATACAAATCTGCTCAAAGGTCTTTATGCACACTATGTCTGTCTTTACGCTTCCTGTACAACTGTTTCGACCCTAGGTTTCGACCTTGCGAAAGGTCTCTTCAGCAGGATTCAAAGACTCTGCCATGTATGCACTAGCAAGGAAGGAAGCACTGACACGCAATTCAATCTGTTGGGTGTCACGATTTGAGCTAGTAGCTGCTTTACCGATTCAATTGCCGATAAGTTGTATATAATTAAGTGATTTAGTGATTTTTAAGAGCACTGTCGTCGTTTTGTCTTATAAAGTTTGCCCCTATTCGCCCCCGCAAACTGCAAAAAGGTGTATCTTAGGGTGTACCTGATCGCTGACTCGCTGAGAGTCTGACTCAGACGACACCCAGCGGCCCGTGCCTACTTTCTCAGGCCACTAAAACGCCGCTAACGAACAATAATCCGTTAATAATAGCTAATAACTGGGATTAGACATCATCAATCTAACAAACAATGCATGCATTACGCTATGCTGTTAGGAGTAACCAAGTTAATTAGTTTAGTTACCCGGATGGCCGTTAGGCTACTTGGTTACCATTTTTATGGTTACGGTAATTATGCACAGTTAATTGATTACTGTTGTTTTGGTAACCAAAACAGTGGTAATCGCTAGGATAATCGTTCTTTTCAGTTAGACAAACTAGTGAGTAAATCGGGTACCACAAATAGATTTATTGTAAAGTTCTCTTATATGCACAAATATGTGTAAGCTAAAGTCAAGTTTTTGATACTATAGTTAGTTAGTTAGTTAGTTAGTTAGAGGATGTCTAACCCCAGTTGGAGCGCAAAGCTCCCGGGCGGCATATATATACATGGTTGTTGTTTGTTAAGTTGCTGGTGGAGTTGATCAGTTAATCACTTTCTAGAATAGCTAGGGAGACAGGCATCAAAGAGACAGACCGGATACGAGCGTAGAAGCGATTGAATGACATTACGGATAAAAAGTTCAGATGTACTTACACCGGGGAGTGAACACTTACAATCATTTGAATTAATGGATTCCAGCTTGGCCAGGCAGTGCAAGAATTCTCTTTCATCCAGCCACTTGGCACATGAAGAAAGTCTATGCATGAAGTCATCAACACACCGAATACAAAAATCATGTACACAGAGTTTGTGGTCGCTACATTCAACAGACAGAGCACTGCTTTCGCCTTGTGGGTTAAATGAAAGCAGACGTAAGAAACCGAACAGAGAGCCGTTGGTTACAGTGTAACTGTGAGAGCAGATCGAGGAAGGGCAGAAAAGGAGTAGAGACCAGAGGCGGATTTGTTACAAAGAAGAAACATAAATATGCGATGAGAGGAGGGAAAACTTGTTAAAGGGGGGTGAGCCTAGAGGGTGAGCTTGGCAAGAGGAGGGAAATGTGAAGAAGTGATAGCCCTCGCCCGCTGCGTACAGACCTCTTCTGCAACTGCATGTCTAGCTTTGCCCTTAAAGAAGAGAGAGCCGGCGCTGTTACCCGCTGATGCCAGGGTGTTGCGGCACTCCTACCCCCAACGAATAAACAAAATCCAGACCAGCCCAACGAAGCAGCCACAAGGAGGCTCTCGAAAACTCCGGACAAGTGTTTTCCTTCCAGGCATGTAGCATTGCAGCGGGAACGGTGTGTATGGTTTGCGAGAGCGAGCACCACCAGTCCGCTACTCTAGAGTAAAGCAGGGCTTTTGCAGGAAGCAGGCCAAAAATACACAGGGAGGACAAACGAAGACTGCGAGCAGACAGACGGCCAGACCAGCGTGCAAAACGGAGCTGCAAAACATTGATTGCAAGAAGATTAACATCACAAAGAGGGAAACATTCGAGGCAGTACAGTGCGACAGGGGACCAACACACTCTAAAAACAGTCATCTGCGCATTTACAATGAGGGGACCCATGCGGAGCCATGCTAGCAATCAGACCAAACATAGCCCCCAGGGCATGGGAGGCCGAAGCAATACGCGATTCAACTGTCTCACTGAGGCATCCCCCCTGAAAGAACAGGCACCCCAGGTACTTGTATTCCGTTGTCCATTCAACCTCTTTCCCTTCATACACCACCAAACCGAGCTTTCCCCAAATGCAGAGGCAGACAGGCGGAGAATCTTTATCTTTTTTAGATTGACTGTAAGTCTCTATTCTTTGCAATACTTCTCGAGAGCAAAGAATTTCTTTTGAAGGTCTGAGACAGAATAGGCAAGAAAGCAGAGATCGTCAGCATAACCCAAACTGTCCAGGACATAATTATCCAGCAAAACTGGCTCTGGCTTGCTCTCTGGCTCCTCTCTACTGCCCGCTTCCATTTCTACGTCTGCCCGCTCTCGCTCAACTGCCTCTCTAGCATGCCTTGCCTCGCTTTTGCTTGCAGAACACATACGGGGGAGATCATTTATGTACAGAAGAAAAAGAATATACCAACAACTTTGATAAAACAAGTTTAGAAGTGATTATTTTTACACTAGTACATTGTTACGTTGTCGTACACAGTTTTTAAAGATGCGTTTCCCCTATATTAGATCCTGATTCAACACATTTGCGGCCAGATTACCATGGTAGTGGTAGTTCCCTCAGATCCCTTCACTTACTAAGTTCTGGTTATCAATTTCATGATAACTAAAGGCTTTCTGAGAAGGGCCGGTAGTTACTCCTAACAGCACAATGTAGTATGCGTTGATCAAATTAGATTAAATTTAAAACTATTTAGAATGCACAAAAAAAAATATTAGGCAAACTAAGATCAGACTATAAGGCAATCAAACTTTGAAAAACCTTCCTGAACCTAAGTGCCACTTGAAAAAATATAATCAAGATGATCTCTATTTGCGGCATCGTTTTTCAAGAGACTGTCTACGCCTGCGGCATAGACAGTCAAGACACCGTCCAGATATGCGGTTTTGGCTTTCAAGACACTGTAAATGATCCGCGCCTGTGGCGTAGACTTTCAAGCTTATCTAAAACTGCGGCTTGAACTTTCAAGTGGTAGTTAGGTTCAGGGAAGTCCTTTGAAACACTAATTCAAACAATGTCATATTTCTTTTGTCTGTGCGTAGTTCAACTTCAAAAATGGTAGTTGTGTACTATTCTGTGCAGACTGTTGAGGCCGTCCAACAATAGCTACGCATTTACTTTGACAGGTTTGCTAGGGTTTGCTATAACCAAAGTTTGCTGCCAATTTCACAGTGCTAAACGAAGACCTTAGGAGACTGGCCACCTGGGAAACTTAAAAATTTGTCAAAAACTTAAAATCTGCTACAAACTCAAAAAAAAAAAATTGATCGAGGTTTTTGTTATGCATGCAAACTTAAAATTTACAATTATTTTTTTTTTTTAAACCAACAAATTTGATGTAGGCAAATTTTTTGACTGATGATTGAGGGTTTTGTTATGTATGCCGTGTCGAGGGGTGGATCTTTGACTCGGTCTCGGTGACTAGCTTTTTCAGCCATTTTCCCCTCGTGCCGACTCGTGCGGTGGTGCGGTGTAAGTGCCCCCCGGAGAGCTCCGTGCGAACACGCTCCAGGGCCACTCTGAACATACTCTAGCTCTGAACTGTTAAAATCTGTTATTCAATAATTAAATGCATGTGACTATATGTGACTTTCATGTGACTTTCATGTGACTTTCTAACCTACCGCGCGAGAGAGGTTGTGACATGTTGTGACAATCAGAAGTGATCAGAAGTGAGACCTCGTGTGTGCTGGTCCAACTTGGCCTGAGACACAAACAGCAGCTCGATCTATGGCAAAACTCTCCATTGACTCTTCACAACGCGCGTGCAGAAATTCCGTTCCCGTCTAAGTCAATCGATTTCTGCCTTTTGTCTGTTGCCTCCTTAAATCTCGAGAGATCCTTTCAGGACCTTTCTGTCGCAAGGAGACACGGGTTCCCCGGCACAACACGCTTGCAGCTTTCTCTCTTTCTCTTTGAGAACAGGACTGACGGGAAGAGGAGGTGACACTTGATCACTCATGCAAGCGTCGTACATGTCCGTCTCCTTCGTTTGGGTCTTTCTGTTCTCGGTGCTTGTGGGCATCACCACAAGGGAAGTGGGTGGTGCCTTCCTCCTTGGCAAGCAGGAGAGGGGCTTTGCTTTTTTGGCCTCGAAGCGGGTCTATGAGGCCCGCCACAGGAACAGTATGAAGTCGCGGTTGCGGTACACTCACGAGAGGTCGTTGGGGGCCCGTCTCCGCCGGGAGGGGCGCGAGGCGCGTTTCCTCTTCCTCTCGACACCGGGAGACGCTTCCCTTCGGGTGTCCTCAACCAGTCGTGACAGCCGCTCTGTGCACGTGCTGGCAGCATCTGTCGAAGCAGAGCCTGACAACCGAGAAGGGACAGTCACCTCTCCTCCTCACTCTCCGTACCTCCCCTCTGACTCTCCTCTGTCTTCCTCCGTCCAGACAGAAGAGAAGAAGAAATCGAGTCGGAGAGGGAAAGTGCCGCTGAGGTCGAGTGCGAAGGGTGCCGCGAAGGGTGAAGAAGGAGAAGGGGGTTTGAGGAAATCCGGCAGGGGGGACGGAGAGCAAGTCCTTGTGGAAGAGGGAGGCAGAGAGGTCGTTCGGTGGAGATGCAACCACTGCGGGGCACTTTTCAAGAAGGAGGCGGGAATGCACCTCCATGCGACGAAAATACACCATGGGTGAGTATTTTTGTCCTCCATTTCCCATTCTTCTTTCTTTTTTTCTACTGGCACCTGCAGGAAAATATGAGCGAACAATCTTATCGCAAGAACGGCTTCTGCTCTCTCTCACTCTTCCTCTCCCCCCCCCCCC
>JAHBMJ010005808.1:16525-63629 GCA_018398765.1 Chromera velia | reverse complement strand
CCCTCCTTTTCTCTTCTCCCCCTCATGTTGCCGACGGACCCCGACGGCTGTAGGGCATCGCGATCCTCCTCACCTGTTCCACCGAGATCTCGTCCTCTCTCACGCTCACCTCCATTGCAGGTGCAGATCCGGCCGCAGGGGCAGCAGCGGGAGCTGCAGAGCCAAACAGAGTTGCACCGAAAGTGGGCAGGAAGGTAGACTCAGGGCTGGGTGGACAGGCTGTAGCGGCAGCGTAGGAGGAGCCTCTTCCCCCCCTTCCTCGAGCCATTGAGCCACGTCGAGACGCCGCAGGGGCCATCCCACGGTCGACGCCGCCAGAGAATAGACTGCCACCTCTACCTTCCACGAAAGTCGACCCAGAGGCCCCTCGGGCTTCCATTGGAATGGACGAAGAGGCAACGGCAAGGGTGGGGGCATCCCAGTAGGTCTGTGCGTGCGTCGCCTGCAGGGCGCCATCATGAGACATGTGCTGCACCCTTCCTCCTCTTCCTGATGCCCGCAGGTTTCGCTGAATGGAAGCCACTGCCTCCTCCATCTCAGCCTCAGTGAGGTCCCTTCCTCTCTCCTCCCTCATCTGAATAACTTGATCTCGTACCTCGGCACGTAGAGGGGCCAGGCCTGCCTCCTCGACTGTTGCACCCAGAACAACCTTAGGGAGCAGGTGGGAGGACGCGAGAGGGACGGCCTGACCACCTGTCATGCCGCAAAGAGCAACGAAGAAATCAACAGCAGTCGGGTAACTCTGCAGCGATGGCAGTACCGCAAGGCAGTAGACAACGACCTCCTTGCTCTGGAGCTGTCTGGCGATCTGGAGAGGATCTCTTCCCAAGGGATCCCCATTCGGAAATCCGTCTCCGGGATTCCCCAGGCCGTGGGGAGGGGCGTCTGCGATAATGACAACGACCTTGGTGGCCGTCTCCCTCCAGGGCATGTTGAGGACGTCGTGTAGGGCAGCAGTAACGGCCTCAGGACCGTCTCCGCCGCCAGAGGCAGACATGTTGTCCACATAAGTTTGCATCTGGTGGAGGTCCTCTGCAAGCACAGGAAGGAAGGGAGAAGGCAAGACTATATCAATTCAAGCTCTGAAGGTACTTGTCATGAATCAAAAGAGGATGTATGAAAGGGGAAAGATAGATCGGCAGGCACAGCAAGGGAAAGGGCAAGGACGCACGAACCTGTGAAGTTATGGACCCGAGTGATGAAGGACATGTCTTGAGGGGGGTGGTCTCTGTACTCCACCAGGCCGAAGCGAACGTTCTTGTCTGCCTGGGTGAGCTCTGTGGCAATTGACTTGATTGTCTGCTGCGCTGTGTGAATGTACGAGGACATTGAGCCTGTGCAGTCACAAGCGAAGCAGAGATCGATGTCCTTGGAAGACAAATCGATGTCTCCGTCTCCTTTTTGTGTTTCAGTGTTCGTCACATCGGTGCGTTGAGGATTCTCTCCTTCCTGCTGCTTTTGGCTTTCCATCACAGAGGCGTTGTCACCTCCAGCAGAAGACGTCAGGGAGGACATAAACTTGAACATAACGGTGGCCAAAGGTGTGGTTTTTGGGGCTTTTTGTTGGAACGCCTTTCGGAGACGAAGAAGAGCCGCGAGACTTGAAAGAAGTTTGGGCTTGGAAACGGTATCAGAGAAGAAACACAACGGTTTTCGACAGCGTTTGCAGGTTACTCGAGAGGAGCTTTGTCAATTGTTTCAATGAATTAAGTGACCACGCTGAAACATGCTGAAACGTGTGTGGTGGCAAATTTTCTTTTGCTTCCCGTTCTAATTTTTGTGCTGCCGAGCTGCTCATGCACGATTTTGTGTGGACGCGCGGCGCGGTCACGCCGCGGTGGAAACCTTTGCATGCGTGCGTCAACCATCAACAGAAAATCGGCTCCCGCGTCGATCGCCGCGGCGCCCGGCCCGCGACCGGCCCGGCCCGATCCGGTCGCGGGCCGGCTGCCGAGTGCGCGCGCGGGTCGCATGCTTTTGAAGGTCAGACATAAACATTCGATCTGAACAACTGCTTCGACATCGGTCCGACAAGCTTTTGGGCAGACTCCACCAGAGGCGCACCGTGCAACAAACTTCCCATTTTAAGCGCACAATGGACAAGGAGGCGAATCTGACGTTGTATGCTCCAGTTTCGTCAACGCATAGAAAAATACATGTGTTTTTTTTTTTCACCGACCCAAACAGGGTCAGTCTTTTTACCAATCGACTTCTGTTCAAATTCTCCTGCTCGACAACGAACTTCAGTCCAGTGACGCCAAAGTAAGATGATGGTGGATCTTCAACTCCGGGGACTTTTCTTCGCAGCGCTTTCCTGCCTGTACATTTTGGTGCTGAGGCACAGCGAAGCAAAACAAATACTTGCGGGAGAGCTGCACACATTGATCGTCGAAGCAGGCGGCTCAGTGTGAGTCATTGCCGTCGCTTCCTGCTTTGCTGCACATTCTTGTCTATTCCAGTCTTCTTCGATAAGTTGTTGCTTCTTTCGCTCGAGCGTTTGAAGGTAAGTCTGTCATGGTGCTTTTTTGTCGTGTGTCACTTCATGTCCATGCAGGAAGAGCGCGGGAGAGAACAACGATGGACGACTGGGTCTGGGGGACTATATAAGCAGGGATGCGTTCACCCTCGTGCCTTCGATCAGCGATGGGACGACGGGGTGCGCTTTTGACCACTCAGTAGTCGTGACTACCGCCGGAAAAATTTTGGTCGCAGGAAATAACGCGAATGGACAACTCGGCTTGGGTGGCGTTGGGCATCGGAAAAATTTCATTGACCTGAGTGCGTCGGCAGCTGTACTCTCGAGCGAGACGGTGGTGGGAGCTGCGTGTGGGGGTCATAGCACGCTCGCATGGACTGCAAGCGGCAAACTGTTCTCATGGGGAAGGGGGAACTACGGTCAGTGTGCTGAACCATGCATGGTTTTGTTTAATTTCTCTCCTTTTGGAGTTCTATTGCACTCCTCGGTCGTCCATGATTTCATGTGAGCCTCTTTCTTTTTTTGCAGCCGTGCTCTGCAGCGCCAACCAGAGAGTGGTGTCCAACGCCTGCGTGGCATGTCCAGCGGGCTCCACCAATGCCGCAAATGACGACGCATCGGGTGCCGATACGACGTGTGATGGTTGGTCATTTTTATTGCGTCAATCGTTCGTCCGTTGCGTGCGTCAGTGAATCGACCCATCGATCGATCGGATGTGCTGTCCACAGGTTTGTGACAGAAGCTCTGCACGGTAAAGTTGGAAAGGGGACCATCGCAGCAATTCATTCTACGTCGAGGCTTCTCTTCGTTGGAGAAAGAAGGTCTTTTGGGCTTCTTCTTCTCTTTTAATTCCCTGTCTCCGTACCCGTGTGCCTGTCTGTCTGTCCCTTCGTGTGTGTGTGTGTGTGTGTGTGTGTGTGTGTGTGTGTGTGTGTGTGTGTGTGTGTGCGTATTCCGTTGTGTGTCTCTGTCGGTGTCTCCGTCTGCCTGTACGCATGTCTGTCTGTGTCTTTGTATCTATATCTGTCTATCTGTCTGTGTACGTCTCTTTGGGCTTCTCTGTACACTTTGGTTGGCGAATCTGTCTCGACGATCCCTTTCCTTCCTTGCAGCCGTGCTCTGCGGCGCAAAAGAGAGAGTCGTATCAAACGCCTGTGTGGCATGTCCGGCAGGAACCACCAACGCCGCAGGAGACGACGCTTCGGGGGCCGACACGACGTGTGATGGTCGGTCAGTCCGTCAATGAGACAGACAGACAGATAGTCGACCAACGACCGAGTTGGCAGGTTAGCCAATCAGACATATGCTCAGATCGCTTGTCTGTTGCAACTGTCCTGCATCGGCCCGGCTCTCTCTGTACACCTTTCGAACGATCCCTCTTGCCTGTCTGTCTGTCGATCTGTCTGTCTGTCTGTATGTCTGTCTGTCTGTCTGTATGTATGTATGTATGTATGTATGTGTCTCTGCCTGTCCGTATGTTTCTCTGTCTGTCTGTCGTTTTGCCTATATGTCAAATTTGTCTGTCTCTTTGTTTGATAAAAGTGTATTTTGGAGTCTCTCTTTCTCTTTCCGTCCAAATTTTCTATGCTCTCGCATGTGCTCCTCCGAATCTGTGTATTTTTGCAGCGGTCCTCTGCGGCGCCAACCAGAGAGTGGTGTCCAACGCCTGAGTTGCATGTCCAGCGGGAACAACAAACGCCGCAAATGACGACGCTTCAGGTGTCGACACGACGTGTGATGGTGAGTCATTTTTTATTCAGTCAGTCAGTCAGTCAACGAGACAGCTCGAAAATCTCTCAGTCATTCAACCACTCACTCAGACAATTAGCAATGCGTTCTATTCCAGACATCGGCTACACTCTTCAAGAGAAACGGAAAAGGACTGTGGAATGACCGTGACCTGTCGTTTGCATGGTGTTTTGTTTTCTGCTCTCCATTTGCATTTCCTTCCTGTGCAGCAACCCTCTGTGGTGCGAACGAGCGGGTTGCGTCCAACACCTGCACGGCCTGTCTGGCGGGATTCTCGAACGCCGCGGGGGACGATGCGTCGGGGGGCGACACTACGTGTGATGGTCAGTCAGTCAGTCAGTCAGTCCGTCAGTCAGTCAGTCAGTCAGTCAGTCAGTCAGTTTGACAACCGGAGAAAATGACGAAGTGCTGTACAAGCTTCCAGTTAAAGAAATCATACACATGATTCACACACCCTGTGGAGCAGCAAAAATTCGCAAGAAAGAAAGAAAGAAAGACCTCCAGTCTCCGCAATCCCTCTGCGTCTACCCTGCGTCTGGTCTGTGCCCCATTCTGCTCTCTCTGACTTCCCCTCCCTGCAGACATTGACGAATGCGGGACGTCTCCTCACAACTGTCACACGAATGCAACATGTGCCAACACCCCAGCAGGAAGTTTCGCCTGTACCTGCAACAGCGGCTTTTCGGGCAGTGGGGTAGCTTGCTCCGGTGGGTCATGGAACGAAGGTATTCTCGGGATGGGAACCGCTTTGATTCTTTCTCTCTCAGAAGAACTCTTAATTCTTTTCATTAATTCTTTTCATACAGGTCTCCGCGCGATTTTCCTGTAGAGAGAACAAAACTTCTTCTGGCAGTATACGTGTGTTGTTCTGTGAAATATCGGAATCATTACACCCACGGCAGCGCATTTGTAGACTCTCCTCTGCTCATGTCTGTGTGCGTGTATGCATGCTTGCAGAGGCCTCGCTGTTTGCGGTCAGTCCTTTTTGTTACCCTGTCTCTCTTTTTTTTCTGTATTTCGCTCAAAATCCTTCAGCCCTGTGTGAACAATAGATACATTGATTGAAAGAACGAATGAATGAATGAATGAATGAATGAATGAGTGAGTGAGTGAGTGAGTGAGTGAGTTAGTTAAGAAACAAAAAGGCGTCATTTCTCCGTCCGCGAGGACGTCCTCAGATCTTGAAATCACTCTAACCAAAAGTCGCCCTTCTCTCGATCGCTTTCAGGTGTTAGACATCTGCGCAGACTCCTCGGCCAGTGCCGCGACGATCCAGGCCAACTACAAGAGCGAGAAGGCGAGAATCCAAGCAGCAGGGGTGGGTAAGTGAGTGATAGAGATGGTCTGTCCAACGTCAGACAGACAGACAGACAGACAGACAGACAGACAGACAGACATATTTGAACGTCCACAATTACGAAGACAAGCGCAGTGATACGCAAAAGTGCAAGTGCACAGTAAGTGCCTAGTGGCCGACAAAGAGCTTTTGACGTCAACACGATCATCGGAGGAGCTCAACACGATCAGAACGCATCAATCCGATGAGGTACATATATATGAACTAACGAAGAAAGTGAGGCAGGGATCAAATATTTGCCTTTTGGGGATTTGTGTGCGTGCAGGCAAATGCGATTGCGTTGGCCACCCTGGACGCAAAACTGGAAGAATGCCTGTCTGGGCTCCCCCCATCAGAGCAGCTCGTAGTTCTCACGGGCACCCTGATGGAGAGTCTAGAAGAGACTTCGGTCTTTCCTGTCAGTCTCTCTCAAGACGTGTATGCTTGTCGACTCTCCCTCTTCCAACAATGAAATGAATAAGCTCGGAGCTTTCATCGCTTGACTTGCACAAATGTGGCAGGCCCTTCTGATCACCGCTGATGTGGCAGGCCCCTCTTCTCGTAGCCATGTGTGCCGGCGTCTCCTACGTCAACGGTCCCCGTTCAAGAAAAAGAGAGTTTCAAATTTCAAATTCCTCTCCGCATGCATTCATTCAAATGCAGGACTCAGATGCCGAGACGCTCGCCCTGTTGGAGTCTCTCGACTTTCTTGGTTGGTGCGTAAGGCCTTGCTTGAATTGAGCATGCCGTTTTTTTTTCATCTGCAATTTGTTTGTCTGGCACAGAGTGTGTGTGCGTCCATCTTCATAGGGCCTCGGTCTGTTCCTGTTGTTGGGTGTGTCTCTGCACATGTCTCTACGGAATGTGTGTGTGTGTGTGTGTGTGAGTGAGTGAGTGGGTGCGTGCTTGTATGTGGCAATGCCTGCGTGCATGCGTGCGAGTGTGTAAGCATGGGGGCATGTGAGTGTGCATGCGTATCTGTCTTCGTCTGTGTGAGAGAGGGAGAGTGTGTGTGTATTATGCATATCAAAAAAATATAGCATGCACGTGTACTGTCTGCCTGTCCTGCAGGGGACCTGATCTCGGAGGTCGCCTCTCTGGGTGATCTTGTGAGCCTCTCCCCAGGAGACGGCGGCAGTGGGGGCCTCTCGGTGTATCTGGCTGTGTACACAGAGACGGACACGAGTCTGAGTGCCCAGACGGACTCTCTGTCTGTCAACTTAGATTTGAATGACCCCAAGGGAATCAGAGGTCGGTGGGTAGGTCGGGCGTTGCATGCATCGTTCCAGGAGGGGTATCCATCCATGCAGACGATTGACGCACGCCGTGAAATAGAGTAGACGGGAAAACGCCGGACTACTGACTCTATCTGTGCACGAACAATCGACATGTATTTGTGAGCATCGCAAGGAATCGTCATGAAAGAAAGAAAGAAAGAAAGAAAGAAAGAAAAGTCATGAGCTGACTTTTTCTCCACACGTACATGTCAAAATGTCGCGATTTCGGAACATTCCCACGTTGGATGAACACGCACCAATTTTTTGCTGACTGAATTTTTGATGTCTTCCGTAACTTTTTAAGACCAGACAGACGGGTCCTCGCCTCCTTTCAATATTCTGCAGATGTTGATGATTTCTGTCAATTTTTTTGATTGCTTTTTGGCGCACTTTTCTTGGCTCCACTCTGCTACTTCTTCTACTGACTCCAAGCCCTCCTGTGAATTCGAATCAAAATCCTCCCTCCCCCCAAGAAACCTGCACGAAGATTCGTGAATTGGATCGCGCGGCTGCCCTTCTATTTTTTGCTCTCACGTCCTTGCAGATCTCCCAGTTCGCGGAGACTTCAAACGCAACCGACCTCCAAACTGGATGTCTCTCTTGGGGGCAATGGACAGGGGCCAGTCAGCATTCACGGGACAAACAGGGGCGGCGAGGGGTATGAGGACTTTGTCTGTGTTGACATCTGTGGACAATCCACATCCCTACGCAGAGGGGAGAACCAGAGAGGGGGGGTTCCTCCTTGCTGATGCGACACGGTCGGTCAGCTGGGGCCTTGAGGGATCTCGTGAGTTGCCTGCCATGTGTCTTCGCGGAAACGGGGGGAAAAGAGAAGCGCTCACCGACCTACTCCGGCTTTCAGTTGCTGGATATGTGTTTGAAAAGACTTTGGGTGCTTCGAGCGCACTGCAATGGGTTCTAAAAGGTGTTTGCATTGATCAGAATGAATGCTCATGCCCGTCACTTCCACCAGAAATGAGTTCTCTCCCTTGTTGTCTGCGCTGTTTCGATCCTTCCTACCTGCCGCAGGTTCATTCGGGTGCAGGCAAGACAGGGCAGGCGAGTGTTGGGGTCTGGGAAAGTCCCCCTCGTCCGTTCCTCGCAGTTCGGAGTGGCGAGAGCGAGTGGGGGCAGGTCGAATTCTCGTCGTCGTCTCATCGGCCTGCAGTCCTCCGAGGCTCCAAATGACCTTTTTGTTCCTGAGGAGGAGCTGGGAGAGGGCGCGGGGGCCCTGAGGTTGGGCTCTCGGGGTCCGGACATTCCTGTGGTGTTGCGTCAGAGGAAAGAACATGAGGCAAATTGGGAGATTCATCAATTGGGCATCAGGGGAGGAGATTGGATCCTCGAGTGCGCACAGCTGGATGTTCAGGTCTGTCGGTCGGTTGGTCGGTCGGGCTTAAGATCACACGAGAAAGAGCGCCAAAATTACAAAGTCGAGTTATCTAGAACTCTTTGAAACAGAAAAAATCAAATTTATTTGTGAGTCTGGATTCTGGCATCAGGTGACGCAATGGATGACGTCAACACGGATGCGCGCACTTTGTTCTTGCTGCCCCGCCCCAAGATGACAAAATCCATCTCTGTCGGTTTCTTTGTTAGAAAATAATGTTTGAATTGAATCCTTAATGGTTTATGTGGTTTCCTTTCTATTTCTCTGTCTTTTCTTCCTGTCTTATTGCGTGTTTGCCCGATGACGACTTTTCTGTTTGCAGCAAGAAATCTGGACAAACGCAGGTCAGTCAGAGCAGGGGGCTGTGTGTTGCTGCAGCAGGGATTTATCTTGAGAGAGAAGAATCAATTTTCGACATGCGTAAAATCGCTTTCTCCCTCACCCTTTAAAAGCCATTTCTGTGTGTCGGTGAGTCCATTAAGGGCTGTACATGAAGTGGGTTGTTTTGGGTTCTTGTTGGTGAGTGCATGGTGGGCTGTATGTAAAGTGAGTGTTTTTGGGGGGTTCTGGTCTCCTTTTACCCCTGCTTCTTCATCGACATGTGCAAAGAATTCGTTCGAAGTTTCTGATCCTCTCCTGCCATGCAGGTTGCCGTTTCCGTTATGATGAGGACGAGGGCATCTGGTGGTGCGCGTGTGCGCTTCGGTCTCTCTCAACAACTCTGATGGCAGTGCAGAGGGTAGGCCGAAGTCTGGTATTCGTTTCTGTGCTAGTTCAGGGGTGGGAATGGGTAGGTGGATAATTCGGGGTCAAGTAGACAGACGAAGAAGGAGGAGGAGCGTAATGTGCGAGATGAGCGTGTCTCGAGAAGCAGAAAGGGGCATCATCCAAGGTAGGCGCTTGTAGCGAGTTTTTGTTTTGAGTCCTTTTCTTTGTTCATTTATCTGTTCGTCTTTTTGTTCCAATCACGCAAGCAATTAGAAAACTGATGTGGTCTCGTTTGGCGTTTTTCTTCTTTCCTTCTTCTGCTAGCTGCTTTTCACCTTCCACTTATTCTTTGCTTGTCTTCTGCCTGATCATGCATTCATCCAATGATCTTTTCTGTCCACTTCATCTTGGATGCAGTACATACCCCCCCCCCGGCATGCCGAGCAAAAGGGTGAGGCAGTCTCCGTGTCCGTGAGGACAGACAACGTCCCTCAATCTCTCGCTGTGCTCTGGATGTGGGTGGTCATTTTCGGAATCTTTGCGGGTCTCGGGTTCCTCTATCTTCGGTCCGTCCGCTCTTTTTGTGGTCTGAATTGAGAATTGAGAGTGAAAGGGGACAGACACAGAGACTGCTGGTACGACCAAGAGGATGTGATGAAGCCGTGGTTCTCTTTTGCAAAATGTACTGACAGTCCTTTCGCAAATCGCCTTTTTCTTCCAGCACGTGTGCATATCGTTTCTTCCTTAAGAGGAGATGTTTGCGGCTGCCTTTCCCTCAATTTTGATTCCGCATTTTCACATTTTATCAGACCAGCAAGCATCGTTTTACATCATAATGCGCATCCTTTTGCTGCCTTGATATGTCTTTTTTGTCCTTCCTTCCTTGCACGGGATGCATGGGCCTGCAGTGCTGTGGCAGCTGAGAGTGACTTGTCCCCTCGGTTGGCTTGTCTTTCGGCAAAGCACCAAGGCGGCTCGGGACTTTTCCGCACTTGCACTTGTTGTTGTGGGGGGATGAAGAGACGAAGAGAATCCTTTCTAGAGTCGAAGGAAACCTCTGCCGCCTCCAAAAACAACGACTCATCGGGTTCGCTTTCCCTCTCTGTAGTCACACGCGAAGTGTTTTCGTCTGAACGGCACAAACGGCGTCTCACTTCTTTCTTCACACCTCGCCGAGTCGTCGCGTACCGTGAAGCAAACAAAAGGAAACAAGTGGGAGGACAGACAGAACAGAAGGCTGAGAGCAGAGAGATGCAGTCGTGTCGGTGTAGTGACGTGTTCTCTCCTTGGTCTGTGCTGTGGCGTCGCTTTTGTCTCCAAGAATTCACGTTGGCCTATTTAGATGCCAGATTGATCTGTCGGCTTCGGAAGGTGAACGCTCTCCAGCAGTGGGCCGAGCTGAATGGATACGTAGACAGCAGTGAAGAATCCCGACGTCAGGAGGCCCTCTGGCATGGGATGGACGATGAACTTTTGAGATGGGTGTATGAATTGGGTCTGCCTCGGTTTCGTGTGACCGCCACTTTGCGATCGGGTTTCGTGAGGGGGACAGAGGAAACGGGTTCTCCCCATAAAGATAACAAGACACCCGAGGAAGAAGAAGGCCAGGTGTATCAATGTGCTGCTTTGCCATCTGATCACCGGATGTCAGGAGCATCATCCTCTATTTTCCTCTCCACTGCTTTGTCTTTTTCTTCTTCGTCGTCCTCAAATTCCGTCACAGGAACTCATGAAGAAAGCCCGATCAGCAGCAGCAAAAAAGAGAAAAGAAAAATCCAAACTCAAACAGACACGTCTGCCTCGACCCTCAACGCCCTGCCCTCCCTCCCTGGCATGATCGACTCCCCTGTTAAGAAGAATATGAACAAAAGCTCCTCCTCAACCTCAAAAGAGCCCACACCCTCGTCGTCGTCTGCCAAACAGTCTCCAGACTCTCTTCGCCCTCCTCGATGGCGAAAGAGGTCTACAAATTTCATGACATCCGTCAGGAAGGGCTTCGAAGAGTCCCTGCAGGTCCTTTCTCCTTCACGCAGACAAGCCTCTTCAGACAAGCCTCCACAGCCAAAACTCCGTGATGCAAAGAGTTTCACTAGCAGCAAAAAACGAAAAAAAGACGGAGAGGTAGACAGTGAAGAAGAGGAAGAGGAGCACAGTCCCTTAGTCAGGAGGCAGACTCCAACCAAAAACCCTTCTCCTTCCCCTGCTGGCTGCTCTTCCTCTTCCCCGATGGTCAAAGGTTTCCCAGGTTCTCGTTTCTTTCCCCACTGCTCATCTCTCGACAGTTCCAAATCTCTACGAGAGGGATCACAAAGACAGTCCCCCGCCAGTGAGACCCAGCAGTCCCCTTCTCTTCTGTCTGTCAATAAACAAAGAGGGTCCGAAGGGGGGCGTTACTTGTCGCCCCATTCAATCCACCAACCTTCTGTGCGGTTTGAGGAAGAGAGAAGAGTCAGTGCCCTGAGCCTCCCAGGAATCGCTGTACAAGCAGAACGGGAAAGGATGGAGGAGGAGTACGTCGTCTTGATGGAAAAGAAGAAGAGAAGCAAAATGGCCATCGTGGCACCCCAAAGTGTCTCGAGACCTGGATCGCTGCCTCTTCGGTCTGTCTCTCGTTTCTTTTCTTTTCCTTGAATTCTGCTTTTGTCTATTCTTTTCCTTCTCCTTCTTTGTTTCTTTCTGTCCTTCTCCTTTTCCTTTTTTATCATTCTCTCCCAGCTGATTGTGAAAATTGAAATCTGCCCTCAGTCGAAACATCCTTGCGTCCTTCAATCACATTCATTCCTGTAAGTCTTCTCTTTGGCTTTCTTCTTTCCTTGCTTCCGTTGCCTTTTTTCTTCCTTTGATCATTTGTTTTCTCTTTTCCGTATTGTGTGCGTGCACTGTTTTTAGCATAATTTCATCCTTTTCTTCACGTCCGCATACGTACGCTGCTGTCGGCATGATGATGATGATGATGATGGTGAGATCATATGAGTGCAGGTCTCGATGGGCTCTCTGGACTTTTTTTCGAATTTTCTCGTCAGTCAACACAACGAATTAACGGGTTCTGGAGGGAGGCGAACGATACGAAAGTGTCTCTTAATTCCTTCCTTTTCCTTTCTCACTCCAACACTCCGTTTGCAGACTGCTCCACTTTTGCCCTAGTTTGACATGAGACGAGCACCAAAGAAAGACAACTCAGACAATCTCCTTTTGTTTCTGTCGCTCCTTTTGTCTGGCCCTGTAGGTACTGAGAGGCCAAATTCAGATGGTGATATAAATGCGCTTATTCCTCTAGAAAATGTGTGCAGACATCTGAGGTGAATATCTTCATAGTATGTGCACATGCAACGAATCATCATTGCACCCGCATGCCCTTTCGACAACTTCTGTTGCAGGAAATCTTTTGAGACCGCTCACGTGATTCTTCGCATTGCGCACTGGCCGGCCGTGTGGCTACAGTCTGACGTTCCCCCCCTCACAGACGCCCTCCTCTGGCTGATTCGTGTTACGGGGTCCTTCCTCGTGTCCCTCATCTTAAATGCGATGACGACACTAGTCGCAGAGACAAATGAATTCCACACCCCAAAACGACCAGTGACTCTCTCGACAGCCCCCGAACAATTCCATCTTGCGGACTCTTTCGATCTCTTCTCTTTTGCTCCTGCTGCCCTTGTCAAGGCAGTAATTGGATTTGCCTCTACTCTCTTGGTGGTCGGGCTTCTGCTTCGACCACTATGTGCACAGGTGCGTTAGTTAGAGTACGTGTGTTCTTCCTTTTGGTTGTTCTGTTTGTACACCGAGTTCATCCTCGCACGTCTTTTGCTGCCTTGATAGAGGTTTCTACGGAATTTTCAGTTTGCAATCTCTTCCGTTCAGCCCGAAGAGGAGTGCTTCCTATCGACAGCACAGTGCCGATGGGATTGAGGAAGTGTATTTCGGTTGAAAGCGAAAATCTCCTCTCTATTCATCCTTTTGTGATTCTTTATGATCACTCCTTCAGTGAGATAAATGTGTGAGATTTCTCCCCTTCTCTTTTCTGCCTGCCTGAATTGAGTTCTGCCCCCATGCAGATTTGGTCTGACGCTGCTCTCTTTGAGAACGGGGAGCTGTCACTCAAGGAATCGAAAAAGAAGAAAAAGAAAAGAAGGCAAAAAGCAGGGGAGGAATTGGCGAAAGGAAATGCAGACACCAGGGAGGAAAAAGGGAAGAAGATGCAGGAGACTCAGTCTGAGGCGATAACGACAAAACCAGCAGCCACAGAAGCACACGATGATCACTTGGTTTACTACCATCTGGGACCGGCCTTGGATGCGTCTGCTCCCTCTGTCAAGTTGGAACGTCCGGAGTGTGCTTGGATCTTCGTGGGGCGACGCCGACAGGAAATTTTTGCACAAAAAATCCTCCTGTGTGTCTTTGCGTTGCTTGTGGGAGCATACTTGGGTCTCCTCGCAGTGGCAACTTTCGAATGGAAAGAGCACCGGGACGGAAGTGGGGATAGTGGGGCGACAGAAGAAAGTTCGGCAGAGGGGGGAAAATTCTGCAGCCGTCGACCGGCAGTGGTTCTTTCTGAGCACTCTGTGAGCGTGCTTCTGTTCTTTTTCCTGGATGTCCTTGGAGTCTGTGTGCATGCTTTGGCACGGGCATCTCTGCTGCGGTCGGTGGTTTGTAGATCGAGTTGGAAGTTTGTGAGGCGAGACTTTTTCTTCTCTTCTCGTAGTCTTGTTTGGAATTTAAATGCAAAAAATGGCGTCTGAGACCCAATATGCATAATCAAGAGCTGGAACAGGTCGATACCTTAGCAGGTTCAAAATGGAATCGGAGGGAATTAATGATATTTCAAACAGGTCACATGTCTGCTTGCGACGCGAATGCCCCCTGACTTTTTCTTCTGTGCGTGTTTTTTCTCTTTCTGATAGCGCGCGCGCGCGTGTATATATATATATATATATATATGTGTGTGTGTGTGTGTTGTTGTTGTTGTTGCAGAGCGTCCCTAAGAATGGGAGTGGCCCGCAGGCTGCTGAACGCGTTCCCCCGCACAGCCTTGTTCTCGGAACTGCACGTCGAGGCCAAAAAGCATTTGGGGAGTGATGTCGTCAAGTCTCTCGATGGTGTCCCTGCCTCCCACTGGGTTCTGCCTCCAGAGGAATTGAATGAATGAATGAATGAATGAATGAATGAATGAATGAAAGAAAAAAAGAATGAATGAATGAAAGAATGAAAGAATGAATGAATGAATGAATGAATGAAGTGCACTCACCTGATCATCCATCGTGTATCTAGACCCTCTTTTGAGGCAGAGGGGTCAGAAACGAATGATGGATCCAGAGAATTGGCATGGCTTCATGCAGGGATTGATTCAGAGAATCGGCAGCACGTGGATCAGAAGGGAGGGAGGACACAACGGTCTCTTCTCTTCTCTAGCTTCTTGGGGAGCCAGGCCAGGTTCCTCCCCTCCCTGTTCCGGCCGGAGCCTTCCTTTCTTCATCAGAGAGGACGAGGCCCTGCAGGAGATTCACTCACTGACAGGAATTAACGGGGAGAGAGTCTGAGAGTTCGTACATCTCCCTCCTCTCCTTCACAAGAGAGAGAGAGAGAGAGAGAGAGAGAGCGAAGAGTTGAGAAGACTTTGAACAGATTCATTCATGCTCTCTTTACTCTCCAAGGAAAGATGGATCGAGTGGACCGGAGGAAAGAAGGAAGGAAGACAAAGAAAGAAACCAACAAGAGGCATGAGAAAGTAAAGAGAGCGAGGTTCCTGGGTCCTAGAGAAAGGGGGTAAAAGAAGAGCATGCTACCGCTCAACCCCTGCCCTTTGTCACTCTGCCTTTCACTCGCATTTCGTTAGAGAAAATCAAGCATAATCTAATCTTATCCTGGGACCGTAATTTAAATGCATCCATGTTTGTCGGCAGTTTGAATGGTTTTAAAGTGCAAGGCAAGAAATACATGTGTCGTGATGAAATGTGTCGTTGCATGTATGCGTGCATGGTGTGGAGTAATGTGCATGAATATATGGTGCAAGGCGGACGTCAGATAACTGGCACGCAGGTCTAGGGCTCTGGCCCCGAACACAATGTAATCCTGTAATCCTGAGTGGAATTTGCTGAATAAATGAGTTTTTAACGATTGACTTTCAAAGCAGTAAAGGCTTCGTCCTTCCTGCAGTCGAATTAGATTGCAGGGAAGGGAGGGAAGAGGAGGGGCTCTCTCTCTCTTTCTCTCAAAAAACATCATGCATGTTGTTTTATATGTTGCTAGGTATATTAATGTATATATGCCATAGAGTACGAATTTAGTATAAAAAATATGATATAACCGGCTCTAGTAGGATCTATAATCCTAGCTGTAATCTTACCCTAAAAGTTTGAATAATTTAGCTGAGTAATTTAAAATAACTAAAAATAACTTAAAGTAGTTTGCTTTAAATTACTTCAAATTGCTGCTTCTACATGATTGATGAAGAACATGCACTGTAGATTCTAGGCTGGAACATATATATACATACATGCTTGGGCGTTCTTTAGAGCGCTGCCGCCACTGCAAGGCACTATTCCACATCCACCTAGACATCCACACTCCGAAGCACACTTCCGAATTTTATCTACTTAATCACCAACCACCATACGTCCTCAAATCCCACAAAATTTGCACCAGTCGACCTGCAGAGTCTCTTGCAGACTCAAGAGGTTGCATGCGACTCACTCCCTTTAGAGAGCTGCCCTTGGTTCCTCCCTCCACAGAAGCGCCCTCGGACTCTCTCCACGCTCTCTCTGACTCCATCAGCTCATCTCGGAGCGGTGTCAGCTTCTCGAGGGCACAGGGGGAGTCTGCAGCCCCCTCTGCCCACAGGAGACGCCAAGACACTGCCCACACGCTGGAAGGCGGAAGGCCGCCATCAGGTGAGGCTGCCAGCAGCTCCCTCCAGGCCCCCACGAATGTGGTAGGCTCTCTGTCCAACGACACTGCGGTGAAGCGTTCAGTCGCTTTCACGACCTGCTCAAGTGCACGCTCTGCTGCCCCTTCATTCAGCCCCCCTTTCTGAACTGTCATCAAGGAGAGAGAGGGCAGTCTTTCGGAACTCCGCCCAAATTCTGCCCTCCCCCTCTGCATCTGACAGACCTATGTCTCCTTCAATGCCTTTCGCACACCGGGACCGAGACAGAAACACTCGGCTGGCAAAATTCCCTGCTTGTCTGGAAAGACGGAGGAACAGGGAGGGTCTGACAAGGGCAGCAAGATGGGAAGGAAGGCCCCCAGTCGTCAGCAGACTGCTTCCACCTAGACGGGGAGAGCAGGCGGTGATCTGCAGTGCAAGGTGGAACAGACTGACGTGATGCCGTGCTACTGCTTCTTCTGCTTTGCGCTTCCGGGCGAAATCCTCCCCCGGCCACACGCCGAGGAAGGCCATGTCTGAAAAATCACTCTCAAACTCTGCTATTTGTGACCGCTCCTTTGTGTACGGGACAATGTCCAACAAGCGGATAAGTACCGGGAGAAGGGGGAGCGCTACAGGGAGGGAAACGGCGAATTTGCGGTCAGAAGTCCTGGCCCCAAAGAGCCTCTGGACAAATTGACGATCGGACACAGCGAGGTCAGGCTGCTGCCCCTCCATGCCCGTGTGTATCCGATTTTGTGTCTCGACGAGATACGCCAAGAGCTTCCTGACTGACCGTGTCTTTTCCCCAAGCATCAGGGAAGGGCATGTATAGTCCCACAAGACCTCACCCATGAAGAGAGAATTGACGAGATGGGCGACACTCTCAGACAACAGACTCTCTTTGCTGTAAGGCTTAGCGCACATTGACATTTTGGAAACGACCTCTGAAACAAGGGAGCATGCGAGCAGATTCTCTCCCA
Organism: Chromera velia; assembly: GCA_018398765.1. Taxonomy (NCBI): domain Eukaryota; family Chromeraceae; genus Chromera; species Chromera velia. The sequence goes on along the minus strand of JAHBMJ010005808.1, from coordinate 46,851 downwards.
CTCGTTGACGGATCCCTGCTGGATCGACAAAAGCGATTCTTGCCTCAAAGAAAGTCGAGGACCTCCTTTGCCCCTCTCCGTCTCCTCCTTCATTCCGCTCCCCACTGACGGCTTTCGGCCGCACTTGCTTTCGCAACGACTTCCACATCAGCAGCCGCTGCTCAGCTGACAGCCCTTGAAAGCAAGTTAAGGGAATATTCATGGCTGCCTTGACGTCAGAACAACGGAAAAGAGCGGCCAGGTCTTCTTTGTAGGCACACGGCAAAACTAGGCCTGTGACCCCTTCGAGAGGCACAGGATCCATGAGGGCGATCTGCAGAGCCAGCTTGCCCTCCTTCTCGAGACGGAAATTTCCGTTTTGAACGATCGCGTTGGCTACATCCCCGTCAATTGCAACAAGCGCACCGCACTCGAACTCCTGAAAGCAGAACAAATAGAGACGCCTCGCTCGAAGCATTCACACGCAGCAGAACAAATAGAGACGCCTCGCTCGAAGCATTCACATGCAGCAGAACAAATAGAGACGCCTCGCCCGAAGCATTCACACGCAGCAGAACAAATAGAGACGCCTCGCTCGAAGCATTCACACGCAGCAGAACAAATAGAGACGCCTCGCTCGAAGCATTCACATGCAGCAGAACAAATAGAGACGCCTCGCTCGAAGCATTCACACGCAGCAGAACAAATAGAGACGCCTCGCTCGAAGCATTCACATGCAGCAGAACAAATAGAGACGCCTCGCTCGAAGCATTCACACGCAGTCGCACACACGCAAAGACGTCGAGTCGCCCACAGAAGAACAGAACGGAGATGCGACACTAACTTTCGCTTCAAAGAAGTATGCAGAACAAAACTTTGTCCAGAAGAGACAAACAGGCAGGCGCACAGTAGTGCATGGGGGCATGTGACCTTGTCGATGTAGCTGCAAGCAACGTATGGGTCCACCGTGAAGAAAATCTGCCCGCTCTTGGCGCAGTTCTGTCCAAATGGATTGGAGCTTGAGAGGTCTGCAGGGCTCAGACCCCCGCAAAGAAGGTCAATGACCGCATCGGTTGCCAGCTTTTGCATGCCCCTCTCTCTCGGCCCAATCCCCCAGTAGAGGAGGGCACCAGGAGGAATGGGGAGAGGGAAGGGGAGGAGTCTCATTTCTCCTGCACTGCACAACTGCTCGACATGGGTCTGCAGGAGTGAGACGACCACTTCTGATAGAGACTCCTCGTAACCGATTTTTTTCACGTTTCCCTCACTCAGTACCTGAGCATTTCCGTGTGTGAATGCATCTCTCTCTCCTCCGCTCTTCAACGTTTCATCTCCATTCTCCCCATCATGTAGCTTCTGCTGTTCCTTTCCCTCACCATTTACTTTCCCATCCCCTTCTCTCACTGTCTCTGACAATCCGCCTGTTTCTGTGACAGTCTCGCTCCTGGAGGGCAACTGCGTGGAGGCCTCCTCCACTTTTGAGTTGTCATTTGGAGGTCGAATGACGTGAACAGTCGGCACTTGGAACATTTGAAAGAGTCGCAATGTCATCCAGGACGACCTGAGAAGGTGATGGGGTACCGTCACCATCGTGTGCAGACGGCTCTGGAGGTCTGCGACAGCGCAACAGGTCTCTGGGGGGGAGAGGGGAGGAAAAACGGGGGAAAGGAAAGGAGGGTGCCCTGGGTGATGTAGCCCCTCCGGCCACTGTCCAGAGACAAAAGCCTGACGCGGAAGAGACGAGAAAAAAATCGCGAAAGGTGCGAAACAATGGTCCGAGGAACTTTGGAGCACCTCTGTCAACCGATACGTGAGAGAGAGAACGAGATGATCGTTCTCAATCGGCCCCGTCAGACGACAGCAAAAGGCGTGCAGAATCACTGCCAACTCCTTCATTCTCTGCAAGAAGGCACCCCCAAATCGCATCAGAAATGCCATGGCCCGAACACTCTCTGCAACCCCACCCAGACGTCGACAGCACCAGAGGAATTCATCCCGCAACACCCTCGTCGTCAGGGCTTCCTTGAGGACTTCCCCGCGAGCCTGTCTACGACTCTCTCAAGACAGAGACTAATAGCCGCTCCCAAACTGTCAAACCCTGGGGCAGAACCACTGGCAGTTGAATTCGCACCCGCAACAGAAGGTGGCAGCGCATGGTGGAGCAGACTACTGACCAAATCCCCATCACTCAGGGCTCTGAAGGACAGAAACCTCCACCACAACTCAACAACAGCGAGCAGGCTCTCAGGAAACCTCCCCTGTTTACATGAAGAAAACAGCGTCTCTCGGATGGATTCGAGATCGTCGGGGAGCCACCGCATGCTGTCCGATTTCATTCGAAGCATCCAGGCTAGTTCCTTGTCTGAGATGGTGACCGAAGATTTTCCGCTTGGGGTGCTGTCAGCGCCCTCGCCTGCCCTCTCCCCCGCCGTGTAACGGTCATCTCCAGCTTTGCCCCCCCTTCTCTCCTTGAGAAAACGGAACAGTGGCTCCAACTCCTCCTCGGACCTGGCTGCCTGCAAACACCAAACAAACATGCAGCACTAGACAGGATTTCTGAGCTGCAAGCCCGGATACTCAAAATAGGGGATTCACGTGCATGGACCTTTCTCAAGAAAGAAGGCGCGCAGTGTGTAATTCTCTTATGTCTTCGGTAAAAAAACAATTCCTCTCGGACTCCACTCTGGCCTCTGACCTGGCAAGCACGACAGATGTCCAGGAGATCATCAGCTTCCCTCTCCTCCGTGAAAAGTCTTTTCAGTTTGTCCCACGCAGACGCCCCCCCTCCCCAAATCTGTCGGTTGATGTGAGGCAAGACGTGAACAAAGAAGAGCACCTGTTCGTCCTGTGTCGGTTTCTCACCCCGAGAAGAATGGAAAGCCGTGTGAGCAGCCAGGAATGCCCCCCCCCACGCAGAAACAAAGGCAGAGGGATCTGGAATGTCGGTTCGAGAAACGGGTTGACTGAGAGAGCGATTGAGGGCATCACAAGCCATGCTAGCGGCAGAACAAAGAAGGGTCATGTTCTGATAGACATGATAGTTCTTCGGGGTGATGCGGAAATCTCCCGTGTCTCGGTGTTCGGGAAAGATCCATGTGAATTCTCTGCGGAGTCTGCAGTAGAGCTCTCGCAACTCTTTCAGCAGAGGCGGCAGGCTCACGCCAGAACAGCGGAAGAGGGCGGAAAAGAGCCCTCGAAGCACTTCTTGTGCATTCCCGAACCTTTCGAAGGGACGGGACCCAACGAAAACCCTATCTTCAGCACCCCTGCTGCAACCACTGTACTCCATCTCGTCCCGAGCAAGCACCGCCATCCACTCAGCAACTCTCTCTGCAGACTGCAGGACAGCGCGGGTCCACTCCAGGGGAATGGTGGACTCTGAGTTGGGGGGGTCGCACAGTGCTCGGCTCAGCTGCAGAATAAGAGCAAAAGAGCAATGGAAAACGCTCGTCTATAGACTGCGATCTTTTGCATCCCCTGATGTTCCGTCAAAATAAATTTGTGGCAGTACAGAAAAGCTAGCGGGGCAAAACTCGTGTTAAAAAGATGCCGTGAGCGAAAACAACAAAATATAGACGCAGAAAAAAACGAGCAGGCGAGAGTTGTCAGTGACCTCTTGAATCACCAAGGACTCTAAGCGATCCCAGGTATACTCCAGCGCACAAGAAGCACGCGCCCACGATGTCAAGCACCGAAAGATCCCTCCCTCCAGTAGGACAGAGGGATCTGTGGGAGTTCGCACCATCACCTTACAGAACTTTTTCCACAACCATGAATGAGACCAGTGGGGTTCCGATGAGCCTCCACCAAATGATCCTCCCATTCGCCCCGGTCTGTGCAGACTCTCGAGGCTCTTCGCTGAAGTCTTCATCGCGTCACCAAAGGCCTCAATCGTCCGCTGGCAGTCTGTGGAGTCCGCAAAGCGGAGAGCGAAGTGCAGATCCACACTGCCTGCAGTCAGACCACACACGCACGTTTTTGACAAATACCACAACACGCCACAAGCAAGTTTCACAAGACGACTGAACACACCCAGCGTGACTCACTTGCGTGTGTTGCCTGCGTTTTCAAGGAGAGACTGAAGATGTCCAGCTTGGACTGACCTTGTGTTTGTACCATCATTTCGAGGAGCGACCAGGACTCATTCACCCTTGCTGCTTCTGCCATTGACAGTCCAACTGTCAGCATCTTGCAGGAACGCTCCTTCACTCGGGGGTCCTGCGGGGATTTGAAAGGATTGAGGCTTCACTTGACGGAGAATGAGAAAAGGCATAATGGACAAGAAGGCAGTGGGTAGACTTAGCACGGAACAAGCCACAAAACATGCTGAAGAGGGAAAGTGTGATTTCTGCGACGGTCGGTGCGATCCACGCAGGGACAGAATGGAACACACAACACGGCAAGACCGGTGGGATGCGGAAAGTCATCGACGAGAGAAATAACCAAAGAACGTGGGCCGGCCGACCTGGGCAGACTGCAGGTCATGTGCGGGGGAAAAGCGAAAGGAAAGTGACCATACCATTTTGGGAAGAGAGGGGGGGACAAGCAAAGGGGCAAGAGTGCAGGTAAGAGCCCGCCTAGGAAGCAAGGGAGATTAAAGCGGGGAAGAGCCAGTGCCGTACCTCAATTCGTCTGATTGCGAGCAGCTGCTCCTGCGACAACGCAAGAAAAACGGAAACCAGCTCGTTGCCCAGCTCTTTCTGTGCGTCTCGAGCCCGTCTGATGAGATCCTTAAGATTCGCGTCTCTGTCAATGGAGCGAAACCTCAAGAGGGTCTTCAGAGGAACGGAAGAAGCATCCAAGAGAACTTCCTCGACTTGTTTCAGGACTGCGAGAAGGTCGTTTGCACTGTTGATGAAAGGGAGCGTCCGAGCTTCCCGGAGAGTTTCACGCATCTTGAAAGTCAGTCCCGTAATGAATTGATGCATCTGTCCGGCATCCTCCCGTTCGGCTGCCCTCCGACAGAATCAGAGGAGCTTCTCCATCCCCCCCGGCGTTCCTGCAGAGACGTCAGAGAACTGGAGCGTCAAGAGAGTCCCTGCAACCTGCAGTCAGAGACACGAGGAGGAGAGCAAAAATGCGTACACGCACACGCAGACAGATAGGAAGCAAAAGCAAGGACAGCTACAGAGACGGACCCACGGACGACGCGACCGACCGATCGACCGCGGAAGCCAGAAAGAGGTAGACAACACACACACACACACACACAAACATATGCTCTCTCTCTGTCTCACTTACACACACATACAAGCATACGCTCTCTCTCTCTCTCTCTCTCACACACACACACACACAGAGGAGGGAGGGAGGGAGAGACTCACTTCAACGAGGAAGCCCCACAGCTGCACAAAGGAAGTACATGGCCCGTTGGCCCTTTGTGTGATCGCCTTCTGCACTCTGTGTGATCGCCTTCTGCACTTCGCAGACCACCAATTCGACAACCCATGGAGGGGGCAGGGCAGCGGGAAAGAGAGCACTCTGGAGTCTCTCTAGCCCCATGTCAACTTATATTTGTCCGGGTGGAGAAGGGTGACGGAAGAGGTCAGGTGCTTTTACCCGAAGCTTCAAAATCGCTTTTCCAACTTCGGCTGCCTGAAGGAACCGTTCCTTGAGCGTCATGCCCTCCCTCAGGCGCCCCTGCCACTCGCCTACAACGTTGATGCCCGAGTCGGGCGAGAGAGAAAGACGAATAAACGTCAGAAAGTCCAACGCAAGGAAATCCTCTTCCGAGAATATGTGCGACGCAGCAAGGGCAGCGAAGGTAGCTTCATCAGTGGCTATGCGGAAGACAACAGATGGTCGGGGGTCACTCAGGCTTCGAGGGACTGACGAGAACGCGAGACGGCAGAGTCTCTCCAAGAACGTCACTGCTCGCTCTCGCATCTGGGTTTCAACCCCCTTGAAGTCAAAACCACCCGGTGTCACCCTGTTCAAAAATGCCAATCCTTCAAAAAGGACTCTTCGGACAAGACGGAGGCGTTCGGCAAATGGGATACGAATCTCGGGGCCTTGAAACCCGGAGAGGAGAAATCGAAGCAGGTTCACGGATTCCCCCGGGAGGACAGCACAGTCCAGACGGGCCCATTGGTTGACATCCAGAAGGAATCCAGAGACGGAGTTGGGACAGACGGCGTCGCAGTCGCAAAACAGACTGGCTAGCAGCGACCAATCCACGTCAGAAAGCACACACGAGGGCATAGTCTGCAAGATCTCCGCGCGGCGCTGCTGCATTTCGAGCTGCACGTTGCCCATCCGATTTAACATCGCATCAGCGCCCCCTGGTCCGAAGAGACTCTGCTCATGGGGGGGCAATTCATCCAGATGTGTGAGAGACTGGGTGAGGAGCTTTGAATGAGACCCAATCCCGGGAATACAGCTCCCAAGGCCCTTGGCCAGGGTCGCGTCCGGCAAGGGGGTCGTGTAGTACTTCTCTGCCTTCGTCTTTGTTATGCGTTTCATGTATGCCTCCAGGCGAGTTTTCAAATTTTGTAGTCGGGTGGCTGCAAGTGTGTTCTGGTTGTCTAGCGAGACGGCTCTCTGGAAGTCTGCCTCTGCTTTGATACTATGACCGAGGTTGAAGTATGCTTGGCCTCTCATACAGAGGGCCTGAGACAGGGCCGACACGCCCCCACCGGACTGAGTCTCAACAAAGTCATTCAGCTGCCCCCAGGTGAACAGCCAAAAATCCCATGATGATGCACTTCCCTCCATCGCAGCGAATTTGTGGAGGAGACGCGGAAAAAAGAAGGTCAAGAAGGGTGGAAGGAAGAATGGAATGCCTCTGAGACAAAAAAAGCACGGGCAAAGTTTATCAGTTCTCACAGCAACCTAACGTGACCGACTTGATTAGTTCTTGTTCCCGGGAGATTTTTCGGAGGTGTGCCGTCAATGCACTGAAACGGTTTTTCTCAGTTCTCCAAATTGCAGATGAATCCATTTGTTTGATAACTCGGAAAGCGGTCAAGGGGGACACACAAAATTAATAATTAATTCTTGCAAGTCGGTTCGCGCGCCTTGCGCGCTGCTTGATCGTTATGTAAAATCCGGTTAATTTTTGTAGGTACATGTCTGGGGCCCTTTTATCAGATATAATACTAGATATAGTACCACAATGATAACCTGAGTTTACGTGATTTCAATATCAGTTGCTATAGCTAATAGTCCCGGAGTTGGTAACTAGGTCGGTAATAATTTTATATAAGCCCTAGTGTAAGCCACTTTGTGAATACACATACTTTGCAATGAATTTTTACCCCCCTGACACTCAAGGCTCCTTAAAATTTTATGCCGCTCAAAAATCTATTTTTAAAAGGCCGCGCCGCAGGCGCGGCCTATGTCTTGAAAAGCTGTGCCGCAAGCACAGCCTATGTCATATACGGCCTAGGCCTTAAAATATATACGGGGCCGCGCGGTGCTCCGTAAAGGCAGCGCATCACGTCGCGCGTGAGATAAATTTTGGTAGCACGAAATGGTGCCGCCGCTCAAAAATCCTAAGTTGAAATTAAGTGCCGCTCAAAAATCCAATCTTGAAAAATGTTTTTAAGAGCAGCTTGGAGTGTCGGGGGTGTGTGAATTTTATTTGAATCTAGATTCGATGATTTCGATCTAGATCCGACTGGACAAGTCTGGAAGGTTCAGACCGTCCCTGCAATATACAAATTCAATTAGTGACCCAGACCGTACATACTTTGCTCTAGCGTCTGCCTGTCATCAATAGATCAGACTACGAAACATGCAGATGTTCCCCATCCACTAGTATCCACTAGCTACCACTAGCCCATCCAGATGTACTTTCACAGTGATGCACATGCATAAATGCTTTCACACACTTGCATATACATGAATGAATGTGCAGCGCGTGAGTCTGACGATGGATAGAACGCATGGGACATATCCGTTTTCCCCTATCCTTTTTTAGCCCCTCCTTCCATCGGCATCACTCTGGGTTCTTCAAAGCTCCCTTCTACCTCTATGTTCTCAAACTGACGCACGCACATATACACGCGACTCGATCATGACTCGATCAGGCCCACATTCCGCTGTGGTCATGCAGGGGTCGCTGGCACAAACAGACAGGATAAATCCGTCGCATCCCTTCAAATGCAATCACTGTGTTCGACGTTTGCTTGTCAATGACCTCCTTCCTTTCTTTGAAGCTAATCTTTTCCCCTACTTACTTCTGCAGTGGCACAGCTGTAAGAAATACTAGCCTCATGCTCTCCCCTCCTTCTCAGCGTCGAAAATTATCCTTGCGTCTACGTAGGCTGATGTCTCCCCCCCCATCTCAACAACTCTCTCACGGGTGTACCCAGAGACGCCATACCGAAAAAACAACCCCTCACGCGTACCGTCTTGACAGGCGCGCCACTCAGCGAGCCACTCTTCCTTAAAGGCGATCCCCCCTGCCCGATTTTTCTTAAATGATCTCCTAACTGGTCTCTCGTCCTCGCTCTCTTCATCCGATTCGCTCCTTTCCTCTTTCCCACCTGCACCAGTCTTCTTCCCTTCTCTTAGCTCAGATGAGTGATCTTCCTCCTTCTCTGTCACAGTCTTTGTGGGGTCATCTCTTTCTTTTCCATCCACCGGCCAGATGGAGAAGTAAGTCAACCCCCCGACGACGCGTCTCTTCATGTCGTACTCACTAAACGACATGGCAGGGTTCTGCCCCACTCTCTCTCGCTTCGTCAGTGTTGCCAACACGTCATTGTTCGACAGAAGCTGAAGAGTGCTACGCTTGGGATCTTGTAACCTCCCCATGCTCATGTCGCCCTGCTCGTCTACAAAGACCGTCACTGCGCGGTTGCTGTGCACCACCAGACCCGTGACGGAGCATTCGTAACGGCTCTTGGCAGGCATGGAGGGATGGGTATACCGGCTGACAACCGGGCCTTGGGGAATCGGCATCGGCACGTTGTGTGCCAAGGTGACAAAACGGCGAAACTCGGAAGTCGAATAGAGGAGCAGCCTCTCCAAGGTTCCCCCTTGAAGCTCGTCTTCGGATCGAGGAAGAGCTCTTGCAGAGCTGCTGGAACTGCCTGAAGAACCTGCTGGATTTAAGGTGCTCCCAGATGTAGTATGATCCTGTGAAAGAATTGCGTGTGCTCTGGGGACTCTGCCACCTCCATCTTTCGCGTGAACCGCGGGGTAGGCTGTAGACGGGTAGGGGGCAAACCTCTCCAAGAGCAGTGAGCTGACGGCGGGCAGTGCTACTAAGCGAGCGTGTGTATGGTTCACAAGTCGAAGAGTCAGCACAGTACGCGAGCAGGCGAACCCAAGCACGCAAGTCGTCACATGCTGCGTCTTGGGGCCGAGAAGAAAGAGAGAGGTGGATGGAGAAGGCGACAGAGACGGTATGCCAGAAGAGTTGATGGACAGGATAGTTGATCAGAAGGATTCGCCAATTCTTTCACGAGACTTGTAGGTACAATGCATGTATGTGACCAATGGGTGTAACGAACTACAGAGTCGTACAGACCTCGTCATTGTGAAGAGGATCGAATCATGAAGATTTGCATGTGCAATTCACTCAGCTATACCATTAATCGGATTTCATCGCAATAGCCGATTTTTTTCGCTCATGCGCGTGCGTCAGATGCGTCTCCGCGTAGCGAACGGCTTAATTCCTTCCACGAGATCGACGCACGCCGTCTCCCAAGTATCTGACGCCCTCCGTGCGAATCAGTATCTGGTGGTTAGGTGCGATAGGTGGTAGGGTTATTGCATCTAAGGCGGAATCAATCAATTCAAATGTTTTAAATCAATGAATTAATCAATCAATTCTTAATATAAACAGTAATTTGACATGTTAGATTTAAACTTCAAAGTTATGAATTCATATATTTTAATTAACTGCAGTAAATCATAAATATATGTTCTTTTATATTCATTATACTTGCATAACCTATAGTAGCCTATAGGCTATCGCTTGCGCATGTGAACCACAGGCTTCAGCACAATCAACGTTTCAAGTAAAAAAACAAAAACAAAAATCTATGAAGCTCGGCCGAGAACGTTAGACAACTTAGACGGCAAGAAACCAGACACAAACAGAGGCACCGTGACGAATGCATACCACGACAAAGGACATTAGTGAATTAACCAATTGAAACATATTAAAAGTAATTAAAAGTCTGCATGTATGTACACACTCTGTAAGAGTTTGTATGTCTAGCTCATTCGATGCAATGTTACAGGAATGAGGAATCTCAATCATCACATCACATCACAATAAAAATGATTTGGAGTGCACCCCTTTTGATATCTCCAAAGTTTTGAATCGACTTCCAAGTCCGTCTCAGGGCACCAACAAATCGAGAGCTAGGGGGGATAGAGCGGATCTTCTTTTGGTTCATCTCTCTATGTGTCCATCCTTCTCCTCTTCTTCCCCTGCCCATGAACAACATCTTTCATGCACTTAATTACGAGAAAGTACTGCTGTTTTCTCTCTTCATTTCTCCTCTTCTAGTGCCAAGAAGATTCAATCGAGCCGTATGCACGCACGCAGCAAGGTACGCACGTAGATGAAGATACACTTAGGGGAGCTCGCTTGGTGTGGGATGAAGCGAGAGAGTGTTTTTTGCACTTTTGGCTTGCGCGTGTCTGTCCATGGTTGTCTGTCTCCCCCCTCGCCTCCTCTCTCTCTCTCTCTCTCTGTGTGTGTGTGTGTGTGTGTGTGTATGTGTGTGTGTGTGTGTGTGTTCATGTTTCATGACTTTTGAATGGACAGAGGAAGATTGGCACTGAGAGATGCACCCTTCCCTTCTCAAACAGAGACCCAGAGAGAGAGAGAGAGAGAGAGAGAGAGAGAGAGGGAGAAAGAAAGAAAGATCCTCCCCCCAAAATGTATTATACAACAAAAGAAAACAGAACCGAGACATGTACATGTACGCCCACGCATAATACATACACATACACACATACACACACACACACACACACACACACACACACATGACTGATAATTGATTTGAAGAACACCTCCTCCTTGTCGTGAACAGAAAATCTGAAAGCGCTCAGGTCCAACCGGTTTCGGGCTTATCAAGCCTCGTTAGGGATTACGCTATACAGAGTCCTAAGCTCCAGACTGAAGTCTTTGGCTGAAATCACTTTAATGCTCTTCTGCTTGTTGATGCTAGACTAGCAAGAAATAGAGGCAGTTCGAGCTTCTTTCCAGAAACAATAATCATTGTTGAGCGTAGACGGTAGCCACCTTTTTTCGGAAGCCACTTTTTTTTGGCACGACGCGCGGTGTGCGGCCGGGTTCTATATCTATACGCAGTGCTAAGGGGCATGGGCGGGCCCGCTTGCGTGTTTGCGCTAAATACAGAACATTTAAATAAAACGAAATTATTTATTTCTACAATTGCAGAGGCTGGAGCTAAGTAGAAGCCTGTTTGTCAGTACTTCTATATAGACTACCTTTCATAGGGGTATACATCACATCAAAAGATCTTTTAATTCTTCCTGCATGAAGAATTAAAAATACCCCCATGAAGGTCCAGCTGATTATTATGCAGCAGCAGCTGCTGAAACACCAATTAATATTCATTTACAATTGATTACTTCTAAAAACATTTATTAATTTTCATTTTTGAGTCAACGTTCAGCTGCCTGTTTCTTTCTGATGTTTTTCTTCCATTTACTTTTCAACATAGAGAGCAGGTTCGGAGGGTTGCGTCGTGCAACCATAATATGGCAAGCTGTCTTTCTTTGGAGCTGATGTCTAAATAAACCAACAACAGGATTTAGTTGAGTAGATCCTTGTACCTTGAAGAAGAGATCATTAGATTTTTTCTGCGTGCTCGTTGCTTCTTTCAAGGGGTTATCAGCATTTTGCACAGCTCGTACTGCTTCAGCTCTCAATCGGTCGATGGAGGTGAGGACTTTCTTTCTTTCTTTCTCTCTGTCTGTGAACTTGACTCTGCTTGCTTCTTGGAGAAGGAGGGGGAGGGGGTATCCCTTCCACATGAAATGCAGGAGAACCTCAACCTGCTCCTTCCTGAAAACTGCTTCACATGTACAGAGACGCAGACGTTGGATTAATTCTGCTCTCACCAGTGACAGTTTCGTTCGCTTTCTATGCGCTGATGTCTATGCCAGATATTGATATGCATTCAGTGCCTTCGTGTGAGGACAATTTATTGAAACCTCTATGGCAATGAATTCCCCCTCCCAGCGTGCTGCCCACAGCTCTACATCAAGGTGGATGATGGGTGTGTGGAATAAGTCCTTTGCTGCCACTATCGAGTAACTGCCAAAGCGCAAACGTGTGTGTGGGTCTGTGCATGTGAAGAAGGTGTCAAGAAAAGAAACCAGGGCTTCCTTTGTACTGTTAATCCATTCAAACAATGCATCATCAATGTAACGGTCATATTCATTCAAGGCAGAGGGCTTGCTGTCACTGAACAGAAAACCTTCGAATGCACGCGCCAACACCAGCTTCGCTATCTTTCCACCTGCTAAAAAACCCATTGGCACACCTCCTTTCTATTTAAAAAAAGAAACGTTCCCTTCTTTGTCGGTATACTGAAATACGACATGCAGCAGAAGCCGAAACATGGCTCTCCAAATGGCGAGGAATTAATTCTCTCTCCATTCTTTTAGCTTGTAGGGCGGGCGTTCCTTCTCTATGTGCGGGAGCATGTTCCTGCAGAAAAACTCTTTGTTCTCGTTTAAAAGTTTGAACAGAACTTCAAGGATTTTTGACTGCTCCAGGGAGGTGTATAGGGAAGAAACATCGGCAGTGGCGAGGAAGGAAGAAGCGTGAATTCTTTTCCCTTCGTACTTTCTAACTACCTCTGCAGATGCGATTATGTGCTGGCTGTGTACTGTTGAAAAAGGCTGTAGTGCGATGGACATAATGCGATGGAGAGGAGAGAAGAGTGAGGAGCAAAGAGGGATGATTGGCCGCCCCACGATCGGGTTTTTGTGGATCTTGATAATCATAAAGAATTCAGGGAGCGTGGCGTGCTCGATCCGCGCTGCCGTTTCCTTCCTTACATACAGAGAGAAAGACAAATCAAGGAATTCAAAGCAGTCAGCCAGTTCGCGCACATTGTTAAGCTTCTTCTCTTCCTCTATAAGATTACATGAGATCTTCTCGTATGCCTCAGGGTCTCCGAGTTGCCTCAGGGCTTCCTTGTCATACCAGACTGGGCCGATTGCACCCACTCCCATTCCCTTGTCCATAATTCCCACCCTTACCCTCATGCCGAGCGTTTCTATTGCATTCATCGCATGAGGAGAAAGGTTGGATTTGGCAGGCGGAAAGAGAGAGGGACCCATCTCATGCATTGCATCGATCAGACGTTTGACTGACAATCGTGACAGCGCAGACTGGTCGATGTCTTTCTTGTCCATCCATCGACTCGAAGAGGAGAAAAGACGCGGCGGGCCTTCATTTGTTCTTCCTTACTTCTCAAAGAAATTCTTCCATTCTGCTGTGCGAGCCAGCTCGTTCAGACTACTTTCGAGTTCCGATTGCAATTTGTGTAGAGGCATTGGAGCATCTACTAGAAACTTTGCCCCCCGTGTGAGGAGCTCTTTCTCTGTAGAGGACAACTCGTTGGGTTCGATACCAATCGCATGCCAACACGACAGCAGAAGGTTTGCCTCTGCAGTCGGAACAGGGAGTCTCAGCCAGGTCTCGTTCATGAAGCTTTTCACAATCTTTTCTTTCTCCTTTTCCGTTTCCGCTCTCATAAGCCTCATGACACATTCATGCCAAAGATCAGCGTGGTTGATCCCTTTCCAGTCTGTGGAAGAGATTCGTAAATGTGGATGGGAGGAAGACGACAAACGAGCCGTTTTCAACAGGGAGGAAGTAGGAGGGGAGGAAGAAGAAGAGGAAGAGGAAAGAGCCTGACGAGAGGAGGCGAGGGCTGCAACAGCATCATTCGAAACATTCTCTTCTGGATGGAGGGCATTCATATAGAAAGACCGTGCACAGAAACTCATGAAGGATGAATTTGGCAGCAGGGCAGAGAGCATTGGATACAAAACGGACAGTTTCTGAGAGTAGAGGGGAGAGGGGGAATATGGGTGGAAGAGTGAGTAGAAAGGTCGCATGTGAATCCTGTCATGGGTCTCTCTTTCGATTCTTGGAGATGAAGGGAGTTCAACCCCTTCCTCCCCTACCTCCTCTGAGTGACCCTCGAATGGACCCTCGAAAGGAACCACGAAAGGCTCCCCGACTACCTCCTCTCCCCCTAGGCCCGCCTCGTCCCCCCCATCCACCTCTGCTTTGTTGGTTCTGTTGGTGGAGCCTTGCAGGCAGAGGACCGTTCTGATGGAAGTACTGCTGGTACGAACCCGACTGACCACCCTGTTGTGTGTATGAGGGGTGATACCCTTGGGCCTCGGGACCCTGGGGGTGATACCCTGGGATCTCAGGACCTTGGAGGCGATACCCTTGGACCTCAGGACCCAGAGGGCGATACCCTTGGACCTCAGGACCCTGGAGGCGATACCCTTGGACCTCAGGACCCTGGGGGCGATACCCCTGGACCTCAGGACCCTGAAGGCGATACCTTTGGACCTCAAGACCCTGAGAGCGATACCCATGGGCCTCAGGACCTTGAGGGTGATACCCTTGGACCTCCAGACCCTGAGGGCGATACCCCTGGGCCTCGGGACCTTGAGAGTGCGGGTTTTGGCCTTGGCCAGCGTGGGTCTGCTGCACTGGAGCATTAAAAGAGTGCTGCATATGGCTGAAATTTCCGTCTCCCCTGCCTGCTTCCCCGTCTGAGCGGAATCTTTTCTGCTGCTGCTCTGTTTTGCCTTCCGTCTGCTTCCCTTCTGCATTACTGTCTCTCTCCTGCAGAGCCGCTGAGGAGTCGGTGGGAGCATTTCTTTTCTGCCCGCCCTTATGGTTCTCTGTCTGGCTTTGGTCTTTCTTCTGTTTGTCCCCTTTCTTCTTTTTCCGAGTGTTTCCCCCTCTTTTCTCTGTGTCACCTGGGGGGGCTGATTCTTTGTGTTGACTTTTCTCTTTGGGGAGGGGGTGGGGGGCAGAGGTCGAAGGGAGGGTTCCGTCACCCTTTCCTTTCAGACGCAAGTCAACTTCCTGCTTCACGGTATGGGAGACTGTGTGCTTGAGCGCTTGCATGAGGGACATGAGCCCTCTAGGCATATGCTTCTCAATCTCTTTCTTGAGAAAGTTGAGTTCGTTTCCGTACCTCTCTGCCTCCGTCTGAGCGTCGCGTACCTCCATCGCCTTCTGTCTTACCCTCTCGCTCTGCGCCCTGAATTGGTGGAGAAGGATTGCAGGTACGACTGCATCGATGTGGGCGGCTTCAAAACCGGACAAATCCTGAAACGCGTGAGCGTTCTTGTCTGCTACTTCGAGGATCTCAAGCGCATTTGTGCAAAAGGCCACGACCTCCTCAGATCTTGCCTCAATGCAAGCCTGCAGATAAACTGACAGAGGAGCGCCAGTTATAATCAGTGGTTGCACATCCCTTCTTACTTGTGGAGTGTCACTCAGGAACTCACTCCGTAAGTGAAGAGGGAAAGGAAGGAAAGGTAGAAAGCAGGTTCTGTCAGTGCCTTCGTGCATGCTCCTCTCATTTCCTTTCATTTTTTTTCTTCCATGCCTTGCTCAATCGGCTTCCAACAGGCATTAGTCCTGTGAGAGCCGTCTGAAAGAGCAGGGAGATAAGAGGGGATGAGAAGGCGAAGAAAGAAGTAGTCATCCTACGTTTCTATTCCGTTTCATTTTTTTTTTACTCTTTTTTGCTTTCTTTTCATCTTTAACTTCAATTCTTTGAAATTCTTTACATTCTTTTTCTTTTTGTTTCTTTCTGGAGTGAGACTCAGTCTGTCGTTTTCTATCCCTTTTTCTGACAGCCGAGCATTTCTCAGGAATTCGCACGTCTTATCAGTTAGGGAGGGCAAAAACTCTAGTTTCCGTTTTCTTTGCTTTTTTCCTTCTGAGAGGGGAGTATCGCCCTGGATCTCACCCCGTATCTCTACAGACGAGAGAAAGAAGAGAGAAAGAAAGAGAGGAAATTGTCAGTTTCCCTTGCTAAGTATGTTTTCTCAGTTCCTTTTCTTCAATCTGAGAAAGGAGTGTCACTCAGGATCTCACTCCCTTTCTCGAGAAGTGAGAGAAAGAAAGAAAGAGATGTGTCGATGTGTCTTGCCAAGTTCACTTTCTCTGCTCATTTTCTTCTGAGAGGGGAGTGTCACTCAGGATCTCACTCCGTATCTCGAGAAGAGAAGTCTCTCAGAGAAAGATCACTGAATGGTTTTACAACGTTCAGCCTTTTCCTTTCCCTATGTATCGTCATCGTCGTTTCTTCTTATATGTTGTCATCAATTACCGGCTGTTGCCTCTTGTTCTATCGTTTCTCTCTTTTGTTTCTTCTTATATATCGTCATCACTTACCAGCCGTTGCCTTTTGTTCTATCGTTTCTCTCTTTTTCCTGAATCTTTCTCTCTCGTTTCTTCTTTTTCTGAACCTCTCATTCTCGTTTCGTCTTTTTTTGAACCTTTCTCTCTCTGTATCAGCAACTTGAGTGTCACTCAGCATTCACTCTGTCAGCGAGACAACACGGAGAGGAGAGGGCAGATGGAGAGCAAAAAATGAGAGGTGGATACTGCGTGACGGACCTTGTTGACTTCCTTCTGCACTTGGCTGAATTTCTCCTGTATGGCCGTTTGGATCAAGTCGAGGGAGGACTTGGGCATATATTTTATGGAGCCGGTGCTTTTTATGATGGCTTCCTGGGCCTTGCGAAGGCAGGGATGCCAGAATCTGGGGTCAAGGGGCAGCCCTTCCAGGTTCATCAACCAGACATCATCACTGTCGTAGGCTGAATTCAGACCTGTGGGGTTTGCTGTGGGTGGCTGGGCTGCGGGTGGCTGGGCTTCGGGTGGCTGGGCTGCGGGTGGCTGGGCTTTGGGTGGCTGGGCTCCGGGTTATATTACAGCTTCCTGCTGTCTCTGCTTACCTCCCTGCTCCCTTCGCTCGTCTCCCTGCCCCTGTACTTGTCCTTGCCCTGCTCCTGCTCCTGATTGGGTGCCTGTGGGCGAAGTCTGTTCTCTTCCCCGACTTGCCTCTCTGAATCATCCTCGTTATCGAACCGCAAATCATAACCCCCCTGCCCGTTGTTACTTTGCTCGATATGGGCTACCACATCCACATCCCACAAGCTGCTGCTCACACTTCTCCTTGACGCACGGGGCTTGGCGCTTCGAAGTCCGTTCCCGTTCGCATTGTTGGGTTCTGCGAGTCCCCCCACAGGGGCAACCTCGACTGCTGCTGCGGCTGCTGCAATATGCCCGTTTGCATCAGGCCCATTGGCGTATGCACCTGCTCCGTTGCCGGGAAGAGCTGCCTGAATGGGCGCAGGGGTAGGATCGGAGATGGAGACGGGTGATGGGTGCAGATCTGAGGCTTTGGGAGAAGGAATGAGGCCGTACTTTTGGAGGTGGGCTCTGACCTTAGCCAGAAGCTGGTCTACACGGACGGGGAAGCGCTTGATCAGCTCAAGGTTTGTCTCATCGATGATGGTGATCAAGTCGCCATCCACGTCTTCGGTCTCGAGAGAGAATTTCTTGTTCTTCCAGTCAAGGATATTCTCGAGGATCAGATGGGGAGGGAGAGAACCGGCCTTTGCCAGATGCTGAATAATGGAGGTGAGGAAACATGGCTGCTTCTCCAGGCCCAGCTCTCGCCTCTTCTCCTCATTGATCCCATCCAAGAGAAAAAAACGAGTCTGTCCTATTTGGATATACTTATCGAAACGATGGAAAGTCCGCCCTGTGTGCACGATCTCTTTTGGGATAGAGTTCGGCAGGGGGATAAAATACTTATGCAGAAAAGAGTTGCTCTCCTCGTCACTCATTCTGAACGCGAGGACTGGAAAGAAGGAGAAACAAGGTGGAGGGTCGGTTGACTTAACTGATAATTGATTTGAAGAACACCTCCTCCTTGTCGTGAACAGAAAATCTGAAAGCGCTCAGGTTCAACCGGTTTCGAGCTTATCAAGCCTCATCAAGGACAACGCTATACAGAGTTCTAAGCTCCAGACTGAAGTCTTTGGCTGAAATCACTTTAATGCTCTTCTGCTTGTTGATGCTAGACTAGCAAGAAATAGAGGCAGTTCGAGCTTCTTTCCAGAAACAATAATCATTGTTGAGCGTAGACGGTAGCCACCTTTTTTCGGAAGCCACTTTTCTTCGGCACGACGCGCGGTGTGCGGCCGGGTTCTATATCTATGCGCGGTGCTAAGGGGCATGGGCGGGCCCGCTTGCATGTTTGCGCTAAATACAGAACATTTAAATAAAACGAAATCATTTATTTCTACAATTGCAGAGGCTGGAGCTAAGTAGAAGCCTGTTTGTCAGTACTTCTACATAGACTACCTTTCATGGGGGTATACATCACATCAAAAGATCTTTTAATTCTTCCTGCAGGAAGAATTAAAAANTTGACTCAAAAATGAAAATTAATAAATGTTTTTAGAAGTAATCAATTGTAAATGAATATTAATTGGTGTTTCAGCAGCTGCTGCTGCATAATAATCAGCTGGACCTTCATGGGGGTATTTTTAATTCTTCCTGCAGGAAGAATTAAAAGATCTTCAAATGCAATCACTGTGTTCGACGTTTGCTTGTCAATGACCTCCTTCCTTTCTTTGAAGCTAATCTTTTCCCCTACTTACTTCTGCAGTGGCACAGCTACAAGAAACACTAGCCTCATGCTCTCCCCTCCTTCTCAATCCTTGCGTCTACGTAGGCTGATGTCTCTCCCCCCATCTCAACAACTCTCTCACGGGTGTACTCAGAGACGCCGTACCGAAAAAACAACCCCTCACGCGTACCGTCTTGACAAGCGCGCCACTCAGCGAGCCACTCTTCCTTAAAGGCGATCCCCCCTGCCCGATTTTTCTTAAATGATCTCCTAACTGGTCTCTCGTCCTCGCTCTCTTCATCCGATTCGCTCCTTTCCTCTTTCCCACCTGCACCAGTCTTCTTCCCTTCTCTTAGCTCAGATGAGTGATCTTCCTCCTTCTCTGTCACAGTCTTTGTGGGGTCATCTCTTTCTTTTCCATCCACCGGCCAGATAGAGAAGTAAGTCAACCCCCCGACGACGCGTCTCTTCATGTCGTACTCACTAAACGACATGGCAGGGTTCTGCCCCACTCTCTCTCGCTTCGTCAGTGTTGCCAACACGTCATTGTTCGACAAAAGCTGAAGAGTGCTGCGCTTGGGATCTTGTAACCTCCCCATGCTCATGTCGCCCTGCTCGTCTACAAAGACCGTCACTGCGCGGTTGCTGTGCACCACCAGACCCATGACGGAGCATTCGTAACGGCTCTTGGCAGGCATGGAGGGATGGGTATACCGGCTGACAACCGGGCCTTGGGGAATCGGCACCGGCACGTTGTGTGCCAAGGTGACAAAACGGTGAAACTCGGAAGTCGAATAGAGGAGCAGCCTCTCCAAAGTTCCCCCTTGAAGCTCGTCTTCGGATCGAGGAAGAGCTCTTGCAGAGCTGCTGGAACTGCCTGAAGAACCTGCTGGATTTAAGGTGCTCCCAGATGTAGTATGATCCTGTGAAAGAATTGCGTGTGCTCTGGGGACTCTGCCACCTCCATCTTTCGCGTGAACCGCGGGGTAGGCTGTAGACGGGTAGGGGGCAAACCTCTCCAAGAGCAGTGAGCTGACGGCGGGCAGTGCTACTAAGCGAGCGTGTGTATGGTTCACAAGTCGAAGAGTCAGCACAGTACGCGAGCAGGCGAACCCAAGCACGCAAGTCGTTACATGCTGCGTCTTGGGGCCGAGAAGAAAGAGAGAGGTGGATGGAGAAGGCGACGGAGACGGCATGCCAGAAGAGTTGATGGACAGGATAGTTGATCAGAAGGATTCGCCAATTCTTTCACGAGACTTGTAGGTACAATGCATGTATGTGACCAATGGGTGTAACGAACTACAGAGTCGTACAGACCTCGTCATTGTGAAGAGGATCGAATCATGAAGATTTGCATGTGCAATTCACTCAACTATACCATTAATCGGATTTCATCGCAATAGCCGATTTTTTTCGCTCATGCGCGTGCGTCAGATGCATCTCCGCGTAGCGAACGGCTTAATTCCTTCCACGAGATCGACGCACGCCGTCTCCCGAGTATCTGACGCCCTCCGTGCGAATCAGTATCTGTTGGTTAGGTGCGATAGGTGGTAGGGTTATTGCATCTAAGGCGGAATCAATCAATTCAAATGTTTTAAATCAATGAATTAATCAATCAATTCTTAATATAAACAGTAATTTGACATGTTAGATTTAAACTTCAAAGTCATGAATTCATATATTTGAATTAACTGCAGTAAATCATAAATATATGTTCTCTTATATTCATTATACTTTGTAAGGTACTAGGCTCTAGCGTAGAAGAGAACTTACTATAGGAGGATGCAAATCATTCATACGGAGAGGACTGATAAGAAACAGAATGTCTTCCTTCTTATCAATCAGTCTGTTTGATTCGTATTCAATCATGCTTCAATTAACATGCGATCACTATTTCATAAATCCATGCGGCGCACCCGCCCCACGTATCTCAATAAGATGCGGCGGCGGGTCTGGCGGCGGGCACCTCCATATTGAGCCCTTACAGTCATCCTCTGATCGTGAAAACAGAGAACGATCACTCAATGGCGGAGAAAGTGCACCTTCTTTGCAAAATCAATGACTTTCCGTCTTGCACCTGATTTGACAGCAGTCGATCGATCACGAGGGACGTACTGAGTTCCCCTGTCTTTTGAGAACTTGAGTTTTGTCTGTCTGTCCGCATGTATGACGTCGGTCGGGCACCACAATGTTTTTGCTCTCATTGCCCTAAGTTCCTGCCGAATAAACCGAAGCATGCCTTGAAGACGAGGCTCAGATCTTACCTCTCCTGTCTCCAACTGTTCCATCAAAGGAGCAGAGTCAGTCACAAATTCGATCGTGACCTTCTTTTGCCACAGAGCCTCCGCAAATGACTTCCACGCATACGCTTTCTTCACTGTCTTATGCTGCACGTATAGTTCAGAAGACGTACTGGAATTCAAGACTCTCTTAATCCGTTTAGACTTCCATGCAAAGAGATTGTTCTCTCGCATGGATCCAATCGACTCGCTCTGATCTACAAGGAACGCCTCATACCCTGCCCTCCCTTCTCCTTGAGAAAGAGAAAAAGAACCGTCGTGAAAGTTAACGATCTTGGGATTGTGGCAGAGAGTGAAGACAAGAGGTGGTTCCGTTTCTTGAGTATGCAAAAGGAGACGTAGCACCCCCTCAACCTTCTCTGCAGAAGGCCAAGTGGACCATCGGGACAGCTCGCTGAAGAAAAAAGAGATGAAAGGAAGAGTGTGAACAACCCATCCCGTAACTCCTGTGCATTTCTGCATTAACGAAATGAGATCCTCCAACACTTCTCCCTCTTCAGGAGGCTCAAGAAGAGATGCATTCAATCTCCCTCCAAGCAACTTCTTTTCATCTATTTCAATTGAGTCAAGGTAGGCTTTCTATCCGATTTCGTACCCCTCATGCATACGAGTAAGAGTCATTCCTATATACTCAAAACTCTCTCCTTCTTCCAATAACTCAAGCTCGTCCATCTTGAGCCTCTTCTGAATGGGAGCAAAGTGAATGAGTGGATTGGCAGCAAAGATAAGCAAATCATCCACATGCATCAGCATGATTGCGATGATCTCTCCTTTCTCATCGGATTCCTTCTTGACAAACACACTCTCTCTCAGCTCTTCCCACCCTTCCTCCTTTGCCATCTTCCTGAAGCTCTGAGTGTATAGACGAGGGGCATCCTTGAGTCCATACATCACTTTATTCAAACGAAAGACCGACCCTGCTTTCATCCACTCAGGCAGACCTACGGGAAGTTTGTCGGGCAACCAAACATACACTTCATCCTTTATTTCAGCAGTCAGAAATGCAGTTTGAACATCCGACTTTGCGCATCCCCATCCCTTTGTTGCCGCAAATGAAAGTACAAGCAAGACAGACCACCAATCGGCCGTCTCCGAGTATGTCTGCAGGTCCTTCCTATCGTTTTGGAATCCCTTCATAACCAGACGCGCTTTCACGACTCTCTTTCCCCCTTTTAGTTTCCAAGTCAGGACCCATCGACACTTCATAACTTTCCTGCCTTTTGCCAATGGGACACGCACCCTCCGACGGAAGACCGTTTTATCCAGGAAACGCTGCAGCTCATCAAGCATTCCTTTCTCATGACTGCCACTCTCGACCTCTTTATTGGTTGCATCAATGTGTCCTTTTCGAAGATTCACGTAACTCATCATTTTTTCGACTACAGTCGGATCAACGGGAACGATCCGAGGGAGGAGACGTCTCTTCTTCTCCTTTTCCGCAATCATGCGAGCGAGCTCTTCTTTTAATTTCCGTAGACGCTCTCTCAGCGCTTTTTCCTTCTCTTCATCATCTTGTGCAGCCTGCACTTCCTCTCTACCTTCCTGCGTACGAAGCGCATTCCCATCGCTGTCTACCCCCTAATCCACCTCAACGTCTTCAGCGACAGGGGACGGAGGCACACCCCCTCCGTCCTCTCTTTCCTCTCTCTTTGGCAGCCGTCTGGCCCCCCTTCTGGGCTCTGAGTCCCTCTCTGCTTCCTCTCTTTCCTCTCTCTCCCCTTCCTCTCCCCCCTCCTGCTATGCATGCATCTCAAGCTGATCTGTCTAAATTTGTATGCCTGCAGGGCTCTGAAGTGGAAAAGAGAAAGGCTGTGCACCTCCTATGTCCGACGACACAGAAGTTGCAACATATTGCTCACACAGTCGAGCAGCCGTGTGAGAGACAGAAGGAAAGAAACAAGCAGACGCAAAAGAAGAAGAGAACTTTGCAGGAGGACGATCTCCCGCATCACAAGGCACCTCCTCAACATCAACATCCGAGAAGGCCCCATCATCCACCTCATCTGACCCCCTCCCCTCACCCCCCAATCCCAGAGACACCCCAGAAAGAGAAGGAGAAGACGAGTAAGAAGAAAAAGAATCATTTATATTCCCACCCTGCCCCCCCTCCCCTTTCGATTCCCCAGGAGAAGAGAGAGAAGAGTCAAACAGTTTGCGATCCATGCTTCTCCACGCAACAAGTGAGACAGAAGAGGGAGGAACACGAATGGGCTTCCAACCATTGTTCTTTCTAATTATTACCTTCACCACATTTGAATTTTCGATTCCTCCAAAGAAGCCCTCGACACCATGCACAGGCTCTTCGTCTTTCTTTCTTGGACGGGCATCGTATACACACACACGATCACCAACAGTGATGGAGGGAATCTCTGCTGCACGTTTTTCTCCAAAGAAAGCATAAACAGGGGACTTACTGGTGACAGTCGAGACGCAATTGTTCAATTCTTGAACCACCCCCTGGAACAGCCACTTTTCGGTGTAGGGGGGAAGACCGGTTTGTCTCCTCACCTTCTGAAGGAGACGCTTCACTGTCCGATTTGCTCTCTCCCCTTGGCTTTGATATTGAGGGGTGTAGTCCGCCCCCCTTCGGTGAAAAATTCTCTCTTCCTGACAAAAGTGATCGTACTGCCCTTTCTTGTCCCCCGAGAACTCTTTTCCATTGTCTGTCTGTACAACCTCCATCTTTCCACAGCGAGGCTCAAAGCGATGCACGACCGAACAGAGATGTCTGACTGCCTGTGCCTTGCATCCAAGAATCTGCCCATCCATCAGTCTTCCTTTTCTTTCAGTTAGAAGACTTGCCGGCATCCCCCCAGACAAAAAGAGAAGATCTTGTGTCCAATAAGATCCTAATCTCTCTGGTACCCCCCCTCCCTGCCTGGCTGGTATCCGTCTCATCTCTGCATTGACCTCTCTACACTCCCTGCAGTCAATTCCTTTTCTACACTCTTCTACCGTCACTCGGTGTGCCATGCCTTTCTCTCTAAAGCATGCATAGAGCCGTCTCCCTGTCGCATGCCCAAACCTACCATGCCATAAATTCAACTCTGTAGGGGACATGTGCTCTGTGCATTGCTGTGCCCATGAGACGGAAAGCTTCGCCTTGTCGGGCATCCGCTCCCTGGCAGCCTCATCGATGCCTGAAGAAACAAAAGAAGAAGAATCTGAAACAATAGTCAGGTACACACAGTCCTTTCTGTCTGCACTCAAATAAGATTCAGAGGGAGGAGAAGAAGACGATGGAGAGATAACACGCACTACATGCACCCCATCTCTCTCATATAAACGAGCTCTCACTGCACCACCCCCCTTACCAGGAAATTCAACCCAAAAGGGAGGGTCCACTTTCTGCATTCTGCAACCCCTCACTGAGAGGAGAGACACAGGGACTGACGATTTGAAGGCCTCTCTCAGAAGAGGATAAACGGGCTCTCCGTCCACCCCCTCAAGCAGAGGTGATGCCTCCACCTCCTCAGCACACACCATCTCTCCTCCCGAGGCCTCCTCATATCTGAACTCACAGGGCCTGCGGGAAACAATTGAGTCCTCGAGATCCCCCCCAATCAAATGCCGACTGCAACCCGTATCGGCAACAGGGGACTTCTTTCTCCACACCTATCTCGACTCCCCTCTGCTCCCCGCTGCCCCCACACGCTCCTTCCTTTCCTCCTTTCCGCCTGTGTCATCGTCATCGCTGAGGGGGGCGAAAGAATTTTTGAGGCGGATCCCCCCCCCAACTTGCACACCCTTTTCAAAGTCTGAGCGTGGTCAGGCGCTGCTGCGCCCCCCCCTCCCCGGTCTCCTGCCCCCCATTCTTCTTGCAGACAGGGGCCTTGTCCCAATGCCCCTTCTCCCCACATGCCCTGCAGGGGAAAGCACTGTCGAGGGTGGCTCTGCAGGTGCTGACGTGTCTATTTCCACACGTCTGACAGACAGGAGGGGAGTTTTATGAGCCGGAGGAGCTCTGCCCCCCCCCATTCACCCCCTCGGCCGCCCTGTTTGCCCTCTCTACACCCTGTGAACCCCTCTCCCTCTCCTGCTCCTGCAGCTCTGTTTGGGGGCTGTCCGTCAGAGCGAATTTCTTAAGGATCTTTCGCAGCATCGAAAATTTGATGCGGGAAAGAGAGAGGTCATTGAGTTCGACAACGTTGTCCGACTCCTCAAACACTTCGTCGGGAAGAGCACGAAGGACCTCCTTGTGCTGGACTCGAGTGAACGAATTCAGGACGTTGGGGAGAGACCGTCTTCATCGATGTGGTACTTCTCTTTGGACGCGTCACGAAGAAGCTCATCCAGCCTCTTGTGAATGGTGTAGTAGGAGAAAACAAGACCAGAACAAACAACGGGGAGGCCGTCTTTGTCCACCTTATCACAATGATATGGGAAGAACTGAATGCGAAGGGCGATCTTGCTTTCGACCTTGAAGGTGAGAAGACCGTACTCCTTTCGGAGTGCGCGGGGAATGTTCTCGGCAAGCACACCCCGATCCAGCAATCTCTGGATATCACGGTTCACCTCCGAGTTCTCGAGCTTATCGAAACAGACCTTCATTTTATTCCTCCAACTCTCGTCCGAAACAAAGCGTTCTCTGGGTAGCTGGTCGTTGCAAAAGTTCTGCCACTTCTGCTCCCACTCCTTAATGTGCTGCTTGTTCTGCATCTGAGGCACAGCACCGAAGTCAACTTTCACGTAGCAGTAGGAAGAAGAAGCGGACACAGAAGGGGCCTGCTCCTCATCCTCTGGAGGAGAATCAACACGAGAATCAACAGGAGACGGGGCTTGTGAGAGTGATGGGGCGAGAGCAGCCATCTCTTCTTTAATTCCTCTCTGTACTGAGGAATCAATCAGGGCCTGCAAATCGCTTTTAGAGAGAACAATCATCTCTCCTGAACCCGTTGGTATACCGGCTGCGGCCGCTGCAGCCTCAGCTGCCTGCTGCTCTTTCTGGAGTCTTCTCTTCTCTGTACGAGTCCGCACCATCTTTGAAAATACTGGTTTGACTCAATCAGATCGTGACACACTGGACTGTAAGGTACTAGGCTCTAGCGTAGAAGAGAACTTACTATAGGAGGATGCAAATCATTCATACGGAGAGGACTGATAAGAAGGAGAATGTCTTCCTTCTTATCAATCAGTCTGTTTGATTCGTATTCAATCATGCTTCAATCAACATGCGATCACTATTTCATAAATCCATGCGGCGCGCCCGCCCCACGTATCTCAATAAGATGCGGCGGCGGGTCTGGCGGCGGGCACCTCCATATTGAGCCCTTACATACTTGCATAGCCTATAGTAGCCTATAAGCTATCGCTCGCGCATGTGAACCACAGGCTTCAGCACAATCAACGTTTCAAGCAAAAAAATAAAAACAAAAATCTATGAAGCTCGGCCGAGAACGTTAGACAACTTAGACGGCAAGAAACCGGACACAGACAGAGGCACCGTGACGAATGCATACCACGACAAACGACATTAGTGAATTGACCAATTGAAACATATTAAAAGTAATTAAAAGTCTGCATGTATGTACACACTCTGTAAGAGTCTGTATGTCTAGCTCATTCGATGCAATGTTACAGGAATGAGGAATCTCAATCATCACATCACATCACATCACAATAAAAATGATTTGGAGTGCACCCCTTTTGATATCTCCAAAGTTTTGAATCGACTTCCGAGTCCGTCTCAGGGCACCGACAAATCGAGAGCTAGGGGGGATAGAGCGGATCTTCCTTTGGTTCTTCTCTGTATGTGCCCATCCTTCTCCTCTTCTCCCCCTGCCCATGAACAACATCTTTCATGCACTTAATTACGAGAAAGTACTGCTGTTTTCTCTCTTCATTTCTCCTCTTCTGGTGCCAGGAAGATTCAATCGAGCCGCATGCACGCACGCAGCAAGGTACGCACGTAGATGGAGACACACTTAGGGGAGCTCGCTTGGTGCGGGATGAAGCGAGAGAGTGTTTTTTGCACTTTTGGCTTGCGCGTGTCTGTCCATGGTTGTCTGTCTCCCCCCTCGCCTCCTCTCTCTCTCTCTGTGTGTGTGTGTGTGTGTGTGTGTGTGTGTTCGTGTTTCATGACTTTTGAATGGACAGAGGAAGATCGGCACTGAGAGATGCGCCCTTCCCTTCTCAAACAGAGACCCAGAGAGAGAGAGAGAGAGAGAGAGAGAGAGAGAGGAGGAGAAAGAAAGAAAGATCCTCCCCCCAAAATGTATTATGCAACAAAAGAAAACAGAACCGAGACATGTACATGTACGCCCACGCACAACACACACACACACACACATACATACACACACACACACACACACACACACACGTACGCACACTCACCCACATGCGAGAATGCGAAAGGGCACTCAACTCAGCGAGAAAAGCGGATATTCTGTAAAGGAAGGAGAGGACGAAAGCCCTCCAATGCACGGACAGGCAGAGAGAGAATCCAGCCCTGTCTCGTCAACCAGTGACCAAATTCTCTTCCTGTCAGTACCGTCCTGCCCCTCCCACTCGAATTTGACTTCACTGCTCATGTGCTTTCAAAGTGAACAGAGACGAAAAATCTGCTGCCTGCTCCTGTACACCCTTCCATCCTTCTCGACCCGAAATCACCACATTCATGCAAGCATCCAGAGACACAGACACACACGCACACCCATTTACCCGGTCCCTTTCCCTCACACATGATCTTTTCATTCATTCATCATTCATCATCATCATCCTTCTTCTTCCCAAACCTACTCTTCCCCTTCTTGCCTCCTCCATCCTCACTCAAGTCATCCACCCCCCCGTCTGTGATTCTGTACTCTGCCTCTGCCTCTGGAAGGGAGGGCGAGTCGAACACCTGCATCTTCCGCGTGTCCCCCCGAGCCTTCTTCAGAAACAGACGCGTCTGGCTGGCGTGGGCCATGATGTTCCCCCCGATCGGCTGCAGCACGTTCCCCGTGTACACCGCCATCGGGTCGGGGGACGTGACCACCTGCATACATGCACAATAAATGTACAATAAGCTTTATAGGCACAATAGTAACTCTCTTTTTTGTGTGGGTCGGGAGATGCGAGCGCCTGTGCGCACAACAACGGCTGCAACTTCAGATTTGTGTTCTTCAAGGCAGGGGAGGGACTGCAGACTGAGAGAGAGGGAAGGTGAAGAGCGGCATGATCACAAGAGCATGCAGGATTCATGCAGAGAGAAAACCGCCGCATGGGTGGAGGACGAGAAAACAGACAGACGGCCACTCAGTATTTGTTCAGGCAGCAAGCGAAGCAGACAAGAGGAGGGAAAGCAGCGCGGCCTCTTCTTGATTACCCGCTGGACAGACACACCTCAACACACAGGCACACACACACACACACACACACACACACACACACCACTTCCCGACACAGACAGAACAAAAAATTGAAGCACCGGCCCCCTAACCTGATTCGTGACCACCACAGCACACCCGAAAATGTCGGCCAGTCTCTGGAGGATCCGCAAAAACCTCCCGAGTTTCTGCTGACGCTCGTTCAGTTCCCCTCTGCCTGTGTACTCTGCCCTGAAAAGTGCCGTGGCGGAGTCGACAATCACCAGAGAGTAACGATGACCAACCTGCAGAAAGAGAGAAGCACAACACGAAAAAAACAGGGTGAATGAATCTTCACTTGGAATTTGAAGTAACGGACAGGAAATGCTTTTCATCTTCGAACGCGCGACTCGTTTCGTTCGGTCTCCTTCCTGGGCTCCTCCCTCCCTTCCTCTGTCTCTTCCCCTCTTTGCACATTCACCCCTTCTTTCCTGGGCTCCTCCCTCCCTTCCTCTGTCTCTTCCCCTCTTTGCACATTCACCCCTTCTTTCCTGGGCTCCTCCCTCCCTTCCTCTGTCTCTTCCCCTCTTTGTACATTCACCCCTTCGTTCCTCCCACCCCCTGCTTCCCCAGCTTCCCTGATTTGAAATGCCCCCGCGGCCTTCCTGCCTGTCTGGTTCCCTCCCCGTCTCCACATAACTCGTCCGAGACTCACCATCGCGCCTGTCGCTTGAATGAGCAACTCCAGTTGGTGTTCGCTGTTGTACGCCCTGGCAATCATGATGTTGTCCAGCGTTCTCTCAGGGTCCAGGTTGAACCTCTTGGCGATGGCAATGACGCGACTGGGACGGAAGGTGTTCTCTGTATCGATCCAAAGACACTTCCCTTCTCCCCCGTTGGACTCGAGAGGAAGCTGACAAGTCACAGCCAGCGTGTGACAGAGTTGGGTCTTCCCGGTTCGAAACTCGCCAACAAGCTCAGTGATACTGCCTGTCTCTATCCCACCCTCAAGAAGTGTGTCAATGGCTGTGGAACCTGTCTGGAGTTTGATCATATTCTTTGACTGGTCGGCGTAGTCTTTGGCGGACTGAAAGCCTTGTTCCATCTGTCCCTTCACGAAGATTTTCATCTTCTCGATCGTCTTATCAGAGATCCCCTCAATCTGCCTCAGCTCTCTACACGGCATCAGGAGAACCTGATCAATCGTGTGGACGTTGGCCTTCCTGAGAAGATCGATGTGACGTTTCTGAATGCCCTCGCAATTCAACAGCACTTCCACTCCCATCGTAGTGGATCCGTCCTCCATTCCTTCTTCTTCTTGGAGGGCAACTGCCTGGTGCTCTGCCTCCGCATTGACAAGACGCGACTCGGCAGCACGCGGTGCTGGCTGCCGCTGCTGCAGCTGTAGCGCCATTGGAAAAGGAGTTTGGGAAGAGCAACAAAAGAAAGCAGAGACTGGTCTTCGAGCAGCAAAGCGAACAAGATGTGAAAGCACTGCAGCCAGAAGGTCTTCCTCAGGATCCAGAACTGTAGAGACGATCAATATTATAACATTATCAGCACAGTCCCAAATAATAAGATGTCCAAAGGTCGCTCCTGTCCATGCGAGAGCTTTCACAAGTCCAGAGTCCAGACACAGTGCATATGGCCCCGGAAAGCGAAGCGGGGGGCACTTACGCAGCTAGGCCGGCGCCAAAAAAAGGCCCCGCGGAAAGATCCCTCCCCAAATGGCCCAGAAAAGGCGCCATGCGTGCGTCAGGCATGCAGCGATTTTACCCCCCGCCTTTTTCCCGGGGGGGGGTTGGGGGGGGAGGGAAGAATTCCGCGGCTTTTCCCGAGGGGGTGGGGGCGTGGTCGGCTAGCCGGCGTGCGTCAATCGCGCAGCTAGTTCTTAATTGATTATATGCATTTTTCTTGCTTTCGATCTGCCGCGGGCCGGCAGGCCGATGGCCCCGGAAAGCGAAGCGGGGGGCACTTACCAAACAATCCCCTGAGCCCTGCATGCAGCTTTCATAAAAAAAAAAGCCCCGGAAAGCTCCGCCCCAAATTAGCTCAGAAAAGCGTTAGAATAGGCTACGTGTGGCAGGGCTTGAAACCGATCGCAATCTACCCCCCCCCCC
>JAHBMJ010005808.1:0-15000 GCA_018398765.1 Chromera velia | reverse complement strand
GAGAGAGAGAGAGAGAGAGAGAGAGAGAGAGAGAGAGAGAGAGAGAGAGAGAGAGAGAGAGAGAGAGAGAGAGAGAGAGAGGGAGAGAGAGAGAGAGAGAGAGAGCGAGAGCGAAGAGAGGGCGAGACAGAGAGAAAGAGAGAGAGAGCAAGAGCGAAAAGAGGGCGAGAGAGAGAGAAAGAGAAAGAGAGAGAGAGAAAGAGAGAGACAGAGCAAAGAGAGGAGCAAAAGAGAGAGACAGCGTGAAGAGAGAGAGAGAGAGCACGAAGAGAGAGAGAGAGCACGAAGAGAGACAGAGAGAGAGAGAGAGAAAAAGAAAGAGAGAGAGAGAGCGAAGAGAGAGAGAGCGCGCACGAAGAGAGAGGGGAAAGAGAGTGCGAAGAGAGAGAGAGAGAGTGAAGAGAGAGAGAAAGCGTGAGAACGAGGGAGAGAGAGAACAGGGGAGAGAGAGACCCCATCTTTTTCTCCTTTCGTCTCACGTCTAATGGATCTTTGTCTGCGAAATCAAGAGCAATCAGATGATGGTTGTTGATCTTCAAACAGATGAACTCAACGCAGTGAACGTACTTTGAAGATTGAGACATAATAAATGAAACCATAGTGAACGTTAAGGAGTCATTAGGAGTTATTTCTTGATTAAGTCTTAAAAGTTTGCATTAAGGTTTTTTTAATGATAACAAGTTATAAAAATTGTTAATAAATTTGTTTATACATTTAGTCCAGGCCGACCTGTAAATTTTAGATCCATTATAAACTTTTTTTTTGCTTTTTATACAAAAAATATAAAGGATGGTTAAGAACATATAAGAAAATTAATTATGTTATGGATTTAAATTTTCCTAAACTAAGTAAACTTAGTTTTCATTCCACAGTATTTTTTAGAAAACACATGAAATCTTACATACGTCCGGGTTATCCCTCCCTGACTGCATGTGAGTGCACTTTTCTGCGTGGCTTCAATCCACTTCAAGCAGCTATATAGCATGCGTCAACCATGCAGTTGCAATTTTTTCTTGCTTTCCGGGGCCGTTCGCAAGCTTGCTTGCGTCAGATCCGTCGCGGGCCGGCGGGCCGGGGCCGTTCGCAAGCTTGCAAGCTTGTGTCAGATGCATGGGCCGTGAGGCCCAATGCGGCCCGGGGGCGGCGGCCGCGGGGGCCGCGGGGCGCGCCGGGGGCGGCCCGCGAAAAAGCTGTCTCGTGATCGAAAACCATCGAAAACCTGTCGAGACGGTCACCATCGGTCACCTTCTGCCATCTTCTGCATTCTTCTGCCCAAGTTTGTGCTGCAAAGACAAATTGATAAGTGATCTCTTTCGTCTGTTGGTCTACATCAGCTTGTGCGCGAGCAGAAAAGTGGGTGACGGAAAGTTACAGACGATGGTCAGGGGGCAGACTGATCCTTCAGAGACCAATTCGTTTGTTTTCGTTTCCCAGAAGCTTGTCGAGGGGGTTTTTGTTGAAGATGTACCCCTTGAGTATGTCAAGAAGTGTACACAGAATTTCTGTGATGAGAGGAAACTGGGCACAGGGGTGTTTGGGACCGTTTACAAGGGTGTCGACCCTGAGAATCTGCACGAGTTTGCAATAAAAGTTTTGAAACTGCCATCTCGGAACATTTCCGTTTCTTCTGATGAAGCCTTCAGTGCCATCATTGAAGAGAAGACAGCTGCCTTCAAAGCTGTCTCCCAGGCCCATCCGAACCTCTGCAAAGTGATGGGAGTCTGCAGTGGAAGGGATGAGAGTGACGGGAGAGATTACTTGATCATTCTCTCGTCTCTCGGCTCACGAGGAAATCTCGGTCAGGTCCTCCGAGATGACGAGTGTGCTCGTTCTCTCGACTGGAGGGTCCGCCTTGCCATCGCTCGACAGATATGTGAGGCCGCCTTCTTCCTTCAGGAGCAAAGACCCCTTGCCCTTCACAGAATCAAGAGTACAAACGTTGTCTTTACTGACAACCTGAAGCCCATGCTAAGTGACTGGGCGATTTCCCGTCTCCTCCCCTCAAGCGAACGAGATTCTAATGAAACAGCCGCCATCGGCACAAGGGGCTACCTGTGTCCCCAACACAGGGCCGACGGCGTGCTGGCTGTTGAAACTGAAACATACTCCATCGGCATTGTGCTGTTGGAGCTTTTTGTGGGGAGAGCAATGAACTCAGACTGCGACCTTGTGAAAGAATTTGCAGGGGAGGACCTGTACTCACAAGACACAGACGGGCCCCCAACAATACACATCCTGTCTGTTGCAGACGCAGACGAGCGGGCGGGGAAATGGGATCAGCTGATCGCCAGCGAGTTCGCAGACCTGATTCTTGGGTGTTTGCGAAAGCGGCGTCGCCGCCTGACTCTTCGTTCCGCTTTGCGATTCCTCTGTGACATAAGTCAGATTCTCGCCCTCCCAGGGTGTGATGATCAGAGATGTCCCCCGTGGGTTCCAGAGACGCCATCGCAGAGGATTGGGGGGTGGGGGGGGTTGAGGATGTGGCCTGTGGAGGGTCGGGGTGGGGACAGAGAGGTTGACTTAGAAGAAGACATGAAGTGTGTTGCATGCATGCTTGATTTCAAGAGAAAGGATGGTGCTGATTGTCCCCGTAAACAGAAGGAGCACTTCCTTTGCAAGGACTGCTTCAGTGACTATGTGTATCACCAGGTAGAGGGGGGGTTGGAGATGCGAGACGGCACACTTTTGCTTCCTTGCCCTTTGGCTGGGCGGGGGTGCGCGGAGGGTGTTTTCTTTTGTCAGAGGGTGGTTGCTTTGAATTGTAAACCGGAAGCCTACCGCAAATTTCTCGAGTCGCGCGACCATCAGTTGCGTCGAGAGGTGCGGGCAGAAGTGGAAAATGAAGTACGGAGAGAGGGTGCAGCAGGCAGTGCAAGAAGGAGATTGGAGGAAGAGTTGAGTTTCTACTCTCGCACTCCCTGCTGTGGTCGTGCGTTTGTGTTTGATGGCTGTGCAGCGATTGCATGCACGCCCACATGCCGACAGCATTTCTGTGCCTTCTGTCTCCACCACAGCCCTACAGATTTACATGCCCATGTGATGACCTGCCGCTTGAACCCGAATCCAGGTCATTTGTACATCTCTGCGGCGGGGTTGGACAGAGTCCACCGGCCTCTGCTTCATCAGAGAGTGCAGAACTTTCTCGAGCAGGTCCAACGGGACCAGCCTGAAGTTCACACAGCCCTCATGCAGATGGAGTCTGTGCAGAGATGGATAGCGGACCTCAACCGCCCCCTGGGTCCCCCTCCCCCTCCACGGGGCTTTCTACCCCCCCCGGGGGCATTCGGAGTCTGGCCGCAGGTGGTGGAGCCTCTGCCCGTGCCCGGGGGGGGTGTCGCTTTCAACCCAGCAGCAGGAGGAGGGGGAGGGGATGGGGGCCTGGGGGTTGCGTTGAACTTCAGAGACAACAGAGTGAACTTGAACGAGTGGGTGGCCCCCCAGCCCCCCCAAATCCATTTGGGGTTCGAGGAAGTCCGGGATTGGCTTGGGGAGCACTTCGGGCAGATTCAAGGGGTCCGTCCGTCTGTCTGTCTGTCTGTAGGTTTGTGTGTGTGTGAGAGAGAGGAGAGAGAGAAGAGCGAGAGAGAGAGAGAGAGAGAGAGAGAGAGGGAGAGAGAGGGAAGAGGGGAGAGAGGGGGACGGGGACAGTGAGAGAGAGACTGGGTGCGTATCTCCCAGTGCTGTGTAAGGTAACCAGGGCAGGGGAGGGGGGGGGGGGACAGAAATTACAGCAGTGGCCAACAATCATGCGACGTGCAAGAACGGGAGAGAGCGGAACGTATTTTCAAGGAGTAGAGAGTACGTGTGGGTGGACTTGTCAACTGAGAAACAACATTGTTCGACCTTTGAAGAGAGAAACGATAGAATGTACAGAGACGGTAAGAGTATGTTTGGCAAATTCAGTGTAGAAAAGAATGTATACTGAACGAACATGCACTCACTATTTGCTGTTCTGTCTGCAGAATAGGGTGCAGAGGCGGGGGCAGCCTCCTGCACAGAGAGGCATTGGTGGTGCTCTGCAAGCTGTGCCTCCGCCGCTGCAGCCCGGGCAGCAGCCGGTGGGGGACAATGGGGATCCGATTAACCGGAGGAGGTTGCATGCAGAAGTACATTTCCACCTGCACATGCCTCAACAAGAGAGAGAAGGTGGTAACGACCGCTTAGCCGATCCTTTGCGACTCGAGCGCAGAGTCCTCGAAGCACCCGGCCAACAGCCCCCAGGGGCAGCCGNACAGAAATTACAGCAGTGGCCAACAATCATGCGACGTGCAAGAACGGGAGAGAGCGGAACGTATTTTCAAGGAGTAGAGAGTACGTGTGGGTGGACTTGTCAACTGAGAAACAACATTGTTCGACCTTTGAAGAGAGAAACGATAGAATGTACAGAGACGGTAAGAGTATGTTTGGCAAATTCAGTGTAGAAAAGAATGTATACTGAACGAACATGCACTCACTATTTGCTGTTCTGTCTGCAGAATAGGGTGCAGAGGCGGGGGCAGCCTCCTGCACAGAGAGGCATTGGTGGTGCTCTGCAAGCTGTGCCTCCGCCGCTGCAGCCCGGGCAGCAGCCGGTGGGGGACAATGGGGATCCGATTAACCGGAGGAGGTTGCATGCAGAAGTACATTTCCACCTGCACATGCCTCAACAAGAGAGAGAAGGTGGTAACGACCGCTTAGCCGATCCTTTGCGACTCGAGCGCAGAGTCCTCGAAGCACCCGGCCAACAGCCCCCAGGGGCAGCCGCAGCAGCAGCCGCAGGTGCACGGAGAGTCAACCATGCACAGCAAAGGGCGGAGATTCTCCAAGACGCTCTTGCGAACCTGCAGGTGATACAGCAGGTTCAAAGGCAGCAGATTTTCCGGCAAGAGCCGCTCCCGCCGGCGCTAGCGCAGCCTTTGGGGGGGCAGAGAGAGAGGCAGCAGCTTTTCGGGCAAGACCCGCTCCCGCCGGCGCTAGCGCAGCCTGTGGGGGGGCAGAGAGAGAGGCAGCAGCTTTTCGGGCAAGACCCGCTCCCGCCGGCGCTAGCGCAGCCTGTGGGGGGGCAGAGAGAGAGGCAGCAGCTTTTCGGGCAAGACCCGCTCCCGCCGGCGCTAGCGCAGCCTGTGGGGGGGCAGAGAGAGAGGCAGCAGCTTTTCGGGCAAGACCCGCTCCCGCCGGCGCTAGCGCAGCCTGTGGGGGGGCAGAGAGAGAGGCAGCAGAATCAGCCCTTGCTTCCCTTAGGGCAACGGCAGGGGGCCCAGCAACAGCCGCAGCAGCAGGCGCAGCAGGTGTTCGTACCGATGCAGAGAAACATGTTTGGAAACAATGAGGGTCCGGGGGGGCAAGGGGGGAGATAGGAAGGAGTGTTCAGGGGGTGCGGATGGCAGAGGACGTCAATTCCCTTTAATAGTTCGCCTACTTGATTCTGGCATGCATGATCGATCGATCGATACCGCCACAAGATTGCTTGGATTCATGCATGTGTGCATGGATGGATGCGACAGCTAGGGCCTCACTCAGTTTTGGGATTAATGGGTGGGGCCTATGTAAAAGTAGAAAAGTGTCAGTCGGGTGGGTTGTGTGAATTTTCGTCTGGAGGAGGCATTTGTCTGGCAGAAGTTTGTGCAAGAGGGAGGGAGGGTGAGAGGGACCCGTTCGATCGAAAGGGTGGTGGGTGATTCGATCGTAAGATTCCAGGACGAGCGAGGGGAATACCGGCCAAGACTGCATGTGCATGTGACCTTCCTTGACGGCCCGCATCCTCAAGGTGGCCGGCCCATGTTGGAAAGACACAAGACAGGACTGGGTCAAATTTGTATTGTAGCATACGCCTGACCAATCGCTAGTCTGGCAATCAAGGTGGGGCTTTGTGATACTTGTCTGCATGTGAGTGCATCGTGGTACTAGCACGGTATTACGTGACGGTAACTCTAGCGGTAACTGGTGCATGGTCGGCCTCAAAGTACTTTTCACGTCCCGACTTAGTCTTTGGTCTCTATTGTTCTTACATGTACAACCATGGAATTGTTGAACTATAGCTGAAAAAAGAATTCACAATTAATCCTAGATCAAGTTAATTGTATGATCAATTGCTTCATTGACTATATATTATTTCAGTATATGCGTTAGGATAGGATAGGGGCTTTCAATGTGTATGCATGTGTATAATTTTAATGAGATTTTGTCTTAGACTAGGTCATAGATTTTATTAAACAATTTAGCAAGTTATCCTCTTAGCTGGCATCTTACTTAATATCATGTACATAACGGAAAGAATAGCAAAAAGATGTGTCTCCTTTCATGGCATAACTTGCTGTAAGCTATGTAGTAAACTGTTTGCGAATGATTAATCGGTATGTCAATTAATACTTATATCAATAACGGATCTAGTAATGGATTTAGAGTATCATTCACTAGTAGCACTCTAGCCAGCACTCGACCTAGTGTTACATATATTAGATTTATGTTGCTTGCTCGACTATAGTAAGATAAGATTACTAGTAAAAATTAGAGCAGAGACAAACCGCACTGACCCCAACTTGTAAAACAATAAAGATAAATCATCCTCTTAGAGTCAAAGAGGCAGCTTAGAAAGCCAGACTGTTCTCTCTACCCTAGCCTCTAGCTCACGGTGCTCTTTTAAGTTTAGGGTCTCATTAAATTTTAGGAGGATACTTTTTGTTGAGCCTAGTTTTGGCTTAATTGTTTTCTTCAAGGGACTAAAATCCAAACCCTCCCATGATACCGGCCCCTGAGGCCCTCCGTGAGGAGAGAAGCTTCTTCTCCGAGACCTTCTGACGCTCAAACTTCTCCTTTGCAATTGCGTGCTCGAATCCATGGGTGGAGGGATCCTTCAGAACACCGACGTCTTGACGAACCTGCGGATATATTCAAAAGTAATTGAAAGAGTTTATTCTCTTAATTACAGCTCTCTCTCATATCATGTCTCCCGCTGACTCCAACCAATTCAAAAAGACATTTCATGCAGTGATCCATGAAAGCGCTGTGCGAGATGCGACTTAAGGACAGTTTCCAGTGGACCGGCGTAAAACAAGGCAGGAGAAGAGAGAGCAGAGCGGGGGGCTTGAGATGGTAATAGAGAAGAAGATGGGAGAATGAAGAGGATAAGAGTGAGTTTCATACCCTGTTGTTTCTAGCTTTCCAGACACACAAGCAAGCAAGCTCTCAATTCACACTCTCACTCACTTTTTGCATTTTACGCAAACCGTCTAGGACCCCGTGCTTGCTGGCGTAGAAACCCGTACTGTCCGCGCCAACCCCCTCTCGCTCTTGCCTTCCCTCAGGACCGTAGACTTGTAAAATCGATGTGTTCTTCCCACTGTGGGAACCTCCAAAGCTCCCCTTGTCTTTCTGCCCCCCCTCGTTGGAAATGGATGATGTCCGGCTGCTCCTGCCCCCCCCCTCTGCAGACTGTACAGCGCTGCTACCCTTGCGAGACATCCGACGCCCCCCCGATTGTGACGGACTGTTTTTGGAACCCGAGGGACCTCCCCCGCCTTTGTTGTCTGCAGTGCTGCCCTTCCGGGACAACCGTCCAGCCCCAAGAGAGGGGCTTCTCTCCCCCCTTCCAGTAAAGCTTTGGCCTCCAACAGGAAGCGCAAAAATGGAAGATTGCCGTCGAATCAATCGTGCGTTTGGGAGGTCATGATCGCGAATGCTACCATGGCTGGGGGATCGGGGCGTGTGTCCTCCTCCGTCTGCTCCCTTTCGCTTGGGGCCTCCGCTGGCGCCCTGCTCAGCTGCAGCGGCTGCGTTGAGACCTGAAGCCACGTTGCCTCTTGGTTGACCTCCCCGAGGCGACTGGAATATCTGGGGGTCTCCTGTGAGTGTGTCGTTGGGGTTCAGACTATGGTACCTGACTGACCTTCGTCTCTCCTTCTGGTCTTTTTCTTTTTGTACTGCGGTGATTAAAGTAAGGGGACGTGCCCGAGAGGGGCTGTCAGCAGCAGTCGCAA
Organism: Chromera velia; assembly: GCA_018398765.1. NCBI lineage: Eukaryota > Chromeraceae > Chromera > Chromera velia. The sequence continues at coordinate 7,045 of JAHBMJ010005808.1, read as the reverse complement.
GGGCGAGACTGTTCTGTCGGGAGTGCCTTCGGTAATTGTCTCCATTGTAAATGTTTGGAGACGGAGGAGAGAGGGCTCTGCTATCCTTCCGGCCATTCGATCCCCTTTCGCTGTCCCCTGAATTTCCTCTGGTCAATGAGCTCTGAGATAGCCGGGGAGTGAGGAGAGCCCCTGGACCCGGGCCCCCCTGTACAGACAAGACGTTGTCTGCCTGCCCTGAGTCGGATATCAGACCCTCATCTTCATGAAGGCTCCATGGGTAGTGCTCTTGTCCGTGGAACTCCTCCCCGAATTCTCCGTCTTCGTCCGAGAAGTCATCGTCCAGTACTGGAGAAAGCAGAGAGAGAGGGACAGAGAGACGAAAAGAAAGAGAAGTAAGAGAGGAAAGAAAAGGAAACTACGGACAGACAGACAAGAGCTGATCTCCAATTCTGTGTAGATGTCAGTGGACCAGCAGGTGAATGTACGATGCACCAAAGAGACTGACTCAGTTGAGCTAGGGTGTGAAACAAAATGAACAAAAAGAAAGAAAAAACGCGTCCACTTACAAAACAAAATTCGCGAATGGAGTCTGTGAAGGAATGAATTATTCACTCAGAGAATCGGAAGGAAGCTGAACACGACGCGTAGACGTCAGACCTCAAAAAAAAAAAAAAATCCTTCCGACCTCCAAAAAGAAAGAACAAAAATGCCCTCCCAAGCCCGTTCTTTCAAAGAGGCCCTGTAGACTTCTTTGCCTGACAGCAGCAATGCACCTCCAATAAACAAACTAGCCTGAGCACCACAGCGTACAGTTAGTTCTCCCAGCTAGTCACCCGCCATGCAGGTCACTCGTTCGATCATGCAGCTGTCTTACTGACTCACGGACCGTTCAGCCAAGAGGGCACCAAGGAGGTGAAGTCCCTAATGTCTGTGATGTCTGCCATTCTGGGGAATTGATAAGAGAGAAGCCTGAGAAGACAGATAGGCAGAGAGAGAGAGAGACAGGGGGGGGAGAGGGAGGTCAAAAGGGATAAAGAGAGGGAGGTCAAAAGGGATAAAGAGAGGGAGGTCAAAAGGGATAAAGAGAGTGTACGTATCAGACACACGGAAGGCTTATCAGTATGAATTGAATCCTTCTGAAATGAAGAAGCATTTCGTTTATCTTCACTTCCGGTCGTAGGGGTGTCTTCGGTTGTAACTCTGTGTAGAATGCCTCCAGGGTCGAACTGAATCAAAACACTTTTATTGATACACGGAGTGAACGAGGTGTAGTTCTCTTAGCTTCAATTTTGACCACAATGTTTTTTCCATGATTCTTTCTCCCGTGTATGGATAGCAACACAGAAAAAAAGAAAGAAAGAAAGAAAGAAAGAAAGAAAGGAAGGAAGGAAGGAAGGAAGGAAGGAAGCGAGAAAGAAAGAAAGAAAGAATGAATGAAAGAATGAAAGAATGAAAGAATGAAAGAATGAAAGAAAGAACGAATGAAAGAATGAAAGAAAGAAAGAAAGAAAGAAAGAATGAAAGAATGAAAGAATGAAAGAAACAAACAAAGAAAGAAAGAAAGAAAGAAAGAAAGGAAGAATGAAAGAATGAATGAAAGAATGAAAGCAAGAGAGAAAGGCAGAAAGAATGAAAGAATGAAAGAAAGAGAGAAAGAAAGGAAGAAACAAAGAAAGAAAAAAAGAAAGAAACAAAGGAACAAAGAAAGAAAGAAAGAATGAATGAATGAATGAGTGAATGAATGAAAGCATAAGTGAACTTCCCACCGACCTCGAGAAGGCCTTCGCATCCTCTGGGCTCCACCTATAAAGTTCTCCGTCCTCCTCTTCGTCCTCCTCGAGTACACCCGATAGATCATTATTCACACCGGGTTCCTTTTCAATCATGTGCACAATTTCCAAAGGCTTCTCCTCCCCCCCCGTGAGGTCCACCCACGAGGCTCTTTTGTTGACCCTCTTAGGTCCCGTCGGAGATCTTAAAATGGAACTCGGCTGTCGACCAGGTCCCCCTATGGTCGCCTCTCCCCTATCACGTGCCCAGGCCTCGACCGAATTACGGGTACTCCCCCTGACGCTCCCTCTCAGACTGGCCCGTGCAGATCCCTTTGTCGACTTTCTTCTGCCGTCTAGCACGGGAGTGGCCTCGTCTGCATCGTCGGAATCGTCGGAGACAGATAAGTCTGCGCCTTCATCATCTCCTCGCGCATCCGGTTTCCCTGCGTCCTTAGAGACTCGACCGGACATGGAGGTTGCGGAAGCAGGGGGATCTAACACGGCTAGTGAGAGCCTTCTGGGGACATTCATTGCTAATTCCTCCGGTCCTTGTTGAGGAGTTAGGGACACGAAACTGTTTCTGTTGGCTGCTGCGGCTGTGGCGCTGGACTGATTTCTCGATGGAGTGGTCTGATTTGTCTGCTGTGACTTGACAGTCTGCTGCGAACTTCGACGCATGTGCATGCTCAGATTGGAACCCCTTTGAAAGCTTCGGTTGAATGCTCCCCTTTCTCTTTCAATTTTCTGCATATCTGCAGCGTCTTTTTCAAGAAAATTCAGAATGGATGCACCTTCGGGAAGCATCCCCGGTGTCGACGGACCGAGGCCAGACCTTCTTCTGCCCCCCTCTCCTACTCCTGGGGTGTTTCCGACGAGAGATGTCCTCGCAGAGCCTCTGTTGGGCCCCCCCACTTCAAGTGGGAATACTGTTTGCGACTTTCGGCGATTTGTAGTTGCGCTCTCGGGAGGAATGATGGACGGGCGACGCCCTGCCGCTTGGGGAAGTTCATTCGGGGATGTGGCGGCGCGTGGCGGTGCAGGCGAGACTGAAGAGCGGCGGACTGCTGCAGCCTCCATCAATCCCGCTCTGGCCATCAATGATGGGCGCTTCGGCAGGGTTGGAGATGCTTTCGCTCCTCCGGGCGGGCTTTTGAGTAGGTAGGTATTCGGGGCTTGGTCCTCCTCTCTGCAGACATGCACATTCAATGGATTCGCCTCAGGGAAATGGATATGCGCATGAGAGTTTTGCCTGGTAAAGATGCGCGCAGAAAAGAAAAAGTTTTTTTTCAGTGTGTAGTTTGACACTCCTCCGAATGGGAAAACTGTGAAGAAATAGAGTGAGCAGAAGCTTCGGGTTCTCCTCTGAGAAACAAAAATGTCGGCGTTGAAACAAAATTCAAATCTGGAAAGAGAACACTCTTTTGGAGCTTCCAGAACTTCGAGAGAAATCGCAACAAGATAGATCAACAAAAACACGGGACAGACACACGCATGGGTAGGTAGGGGTATGCCCCCTCATCGATCCAAAAACAATTGAAACTCTCTCGAGTGTTGTATGGAGGGATTGGAACCTGAAAAGGGCTGAAAAGCCGCAGCCCAGGAAACTTGACAAATTCGTCTTTTTTCCTAACAAACCAACCAACCACCTTGACTCACCCCAAAGGATTTCCATCGTCATCTCCCCCGAAAAGCCCCCGCCCCGCTGCCTCGATGTTCCCAGACAGAGGGTTCAATGAGAGCCTGCGCCCCCTCATTTGAGGAGAAGCTGCCGGGTTGGACCTTGTTTTTTGGACAGGAGAGGCGGTCGGAGAAACAGAGGGCAGTGGAACGGGGGAGGAAGAGTCAGATGAGACCGTGTTACCTCTTACGGGAGGAATAGGCGGAGGGCTTCTCGAAGGTGAGAAGGGAGACTTGGGTGATGCCACTCCGGATATGGGAGTATCTGTGGCTACATTGAGAGACGGACGCCGTTGCACCGCTGCACCTGGAAGAACAGACCCTCTTGGACCCCCCCCTTGGTCGTCTCCTTTCCCTGCTGCTGCTGCTGCGTTTCGCGAAGGTGAAACATCGCCGCCGTCTGCTGTGAGGTCTCGCAATTGGGATGCGACAATTTTAGGGTTCACTAACGCTGCCACTGCCCCCCCTTTTGACGAGCCCTCTCTATTCAGAAGTCCCCCCCCTCCTTTGAAAGAGGTATTGAGAAGTCCCCCCCCTCCTTTGAAAGAGCCGTCCTTCGAGGTCATTCCAGACAGATATTGATGCTCCCCTCCTTGGCCTAGCTGTGCCTCTAGGACCTTCTGTAGAGACACACCGTGCCTTTGTTTGGCTAGCGTGAGTGTCCTATCAAGGAGAGTCGATTCTCGCCCTTTGACCTTCTCCTTATCCCCACCACCCTCAGGAGCATCAAATGCAACTCCCGTCTGTATTCCCTGAATACTGCGCTTCTGTTGTGCCACTGACGGCCGGGCAACGGCAGCACTTTGACTCTGTCCCTGATAAAATATCGATGCGCGGTTGCCTTCCTTGCTCGACCTACGGCCTTGCGGACTATAGGGTGTCCAGTTCTTATCTCTGTCCTCGTCCCCCAACGAACTCAAAGAATTGAAACCCGAAAACTGACTCCCACTGGAAGGGTCAGAACCTCCACCTAAAACTCCCGCATGCTCACCGCCATCCCTCTCCCCGTCCCCTCCCTCCAGCCCTAGTTTTCCTCCCTCTCCTTCAACAGACCCCCCATCTGGTGACTGGAGCCCTTCACTTCCCTCCTCTTTCCCATCCTCACTCCCCCCCTCATCTGACACCTCCCCCGGCCTGAAAAACAAAGGTTTCGTGTCCCCCCCCGCATACCTCAAATCTCTCCCCTGCTGTTCATGCACATTCGGTGACAGGCCGTCATCCCCCAACTCATAAGACACCAGCTCGTCTATTCTCCTGTGTGCGAACGTCCCGATGATTCTGTCGAGTTGTACCATGAAGTCCAGATCCGAGAGGCCCCTTCCCTCAAACGGCAGACCATCCTTCGACCACCCGAACTGGGCCTCCAGCTCCGACTCCTCTGAAGACCGGGAGGCCACCATTACCTCCTCGGCCAAAGAGTTCAGCGCTCTCTGCTCGTCAGGAAATTCCTGCACACGCACGCGCACACAGACAGACAGACAGACAGACAGACAGATGCAAAGAGACAAAGAGACAGAGACGTGTAGACATACATGAAATTAAGGAGAGAGATGTCGACCCACATGCAGACACACAGAGACACCGACAGGTACACATGCGAATACAGAGATATGCACCAAGTAATGCACACGCCGAGTAGGGGACACTCTGGTCGGTCAGGAAATTTTTGCATTTTGTCGGATGCCAGCCAGGCCAGATACCTCTTTCCACTAATTTGTCGGAGGGAAAAGGAAAAACGCAGGAAGTAAATCCCGCAAAAGGCCGAACGAAGTAATGATCCCCACAACGACGAGCCGAGACACACAAGAAAGAAAGAGAGACAGCCCGAGAGAGAGAGAGAGAGAGAGAGAGAGAGAGAGAGGACTTGACTTGACGTGCTTGAAGAACTTCGAGGAAGTCCACAGTCGTCAGGACATACAGCTCGCAAAACGACGAGCACCTGCAATCGATCATACAGGGGTCATACACACATTCGTTTGCACAATCAAGATATCGAGCCGCACAATCGGCACACAAATACGAGAAGAAGAAGAAGAAGTCAAAGGAGAGCACAAGCCAAGAATTGTGGCGACACGTTTTCCACAGCAGTACGAAGCCTTCCAACGCCCCAATAAAAGAAGAAGGGATTCAATTCCTTCCCTCCGTCTGCATGCGCCAGATTCCCTCCCCACAGATCCGATCCAGCGTGCCTCTGCAAGAAGGAGACCAAAAGATCGAACGGATGGCACACAAACAAGCAATCGACTAACCGGGCTCTGCACGCACGAAGCGACGCCACAAGAAGAGAGAGTTCACCGAAATGCGAACCGCTGCAGAGAGTGACGTCTCCCCTCTGACGAAAACCCGAAAGCTTCACAGCGCCGCTTGCGAGGAAAAACATACAGTCCGCAACCTCACCCTGCAAGGAAAGCACAGGTCCAAGGAAGAACAAAAACATGATTGAGATGATACGTTGGCACGCAAAGTGCACAACCGACCCGGAAGCATTGCATAGGGACACACACAGAAAGGAGAATCAGGAAGAATACGCATGGATCAGCCAAGGTCAAGAAGCAAATGGACAAGACCAACACGGACACATCAATAGGTAAATGGCTAGATGGGTTGGGTGATTGACGTTGAAATAGACAGACACACAGATAGACAGAGGGGTGGATAGATACACCGACAGACCGGCCATAAGAGGTACAAACGGAAGTCATTAGGGACAGAACAGACAAGAGACAGGGGGCGAAAAAGCCGCCCATGTTTCAGAATGCGAGAGAAGGAAGACGATAATCAGCGGACAAGCGGACCGAGGAAGAGAGCAGAGAGAGCAGAGAGAGAGAGAGAGAGAGAGAGAGAGGGAGGGAGGGAGGGAGGGAGGGAGCAGAGAGAGAGAGAGAGAGAGAGAGAGAGGGAGGGAGGGAGGGAGGGAGGGAGCAGAGAGAGAGAGAGAGAGAGAGAGAGAGAGAAATAGATGCACAGAGACAACAAAGTCAGAAGCAAAGAAAAAGTGCAGCGAGCACAATCCACCCCCCGACCCCAAAAAAGAGAAACACTGCATAACGACTAACTGACGGGTTCAAACAACAGGTCCCCAGCAGAACCCTGTAAAGGAATCAGTCGGAGCACCAGTCGTACGAGGAGACCCTCACTGCTTCCTGCAGAAAGAAAGAAAGAAAGAAAGAAACAATAAAAAGATGAATGAAGCATGGAGTGGATGGAATGTCGGATCAGAAGTATAAATATCAACTGTGCAGATGCATAGAGTCAGTTTTGTCCATGCATATGAGGGATGCCTCAGTGTCGGTCGAGCGGTCCGTGACAAAAGACAAAAAAAAGACAGCGAAGGAAGCATGCAGAAAATCAAAGAAAGAAAAGACTCTCTCTCCCCTACCCACCTCATGCCCCCACCCACCCACCCACCCACCCACCGACCTTCGAGCATCCCAAAATTCCTCAACACGTGTCTCCGCACGAACTGTTGCACTTCTCTCCGAAGGGACAACGACAGGAGACCTAAAATCTCATCGCTTTCTCCTTTGTGTTTCAAATGAAATTCCTGATGTAAAGTCAAAAAATGCACGATTCTTTTCCTCAGTCCCTTCGGAACGCCGTGCCGCATTTTCCTC